>JAWWEQ010002980.1:0-59437 GCA_035583055.1 Torymus tubicola
TATACATATACGCGAAAGATCGTCATCACATGCACGTATACACACACACACACATCTTGCGTTAACAACGACGACGTCGGCGACGGCGGCGGCGGTCGTCCCGCGCTATAATAATTTAGCCATGGCAAATTGCAATGCGTCGGCTTTCGCATGAGCTCGCGCACGGGCGCAGTTCGACGCCGGTAATGAATTATTAGGCCAGGGCCCATTAAGCGATCGCGCAAGGCGCGACAGCTCGGTTATACGACCTTGTCGTGAACGAACGCAGCTTGTATATATATATATATATATATATATATATATATATACGTAAAATGCATCGCGCGTATAATGTATATATATGTATAGATGTGAACGCTAATAGCGTGGAGATCGGGTTACGAGCCGCAAATCGATCTCATGCAGCGCCGTGGTAGATTTTACTGTCAGCGATGGACGCGCACGCCGATGAATTTGGCGTTTTCGACCTTGCTGTATATATAGTAGTGGGTGGAGGGGAATTTTAGGAGCGAGAGAGGTTTGTATAAAGTATGGGATGCGTGGGAGCTGAGATTTATTGGGATGAATAAGCTTTGAAATTGATGGGATTGTTGGCATCGGAAAGAGTTTACGGCTAGAATTTCTCTTTTCTTTTTTTTATTCGATGTGAAAGTATTGGGTGGGTAGTATTAATGCTAATTGTATGTAGGATACGTGGGATGTATTCTACTGCGGTTTTGCTTTTTCGGAGGAAACGGTTGCCCTTTTATTTTATAAAAGTATTTGTATTCATATGAATTCTTGGTTTACTTTATTATACACTTACTTATATCTGTCTTTTATAATGAGAATTATATATAGTTTTAATGAGGAAACTCAAACTTTTAATAGAATAAAATTTTTTAATTAACCGAAAGGAATGGTATAGTAAGATCGGACTACATCATTATCACATTTAGCGGACGCACCGTAATCTGAACTTTTTACACGCAATACATTTAAGCACTAACTATAAGATAGGATGATAATTCCCTTAAGCCGTAACTTTCCTTGACGTCACAAGCTTGAGCCCTTCATAATACGTTGATGAGGTTATTAAAGCCGTAATATGTGATACCAAAATCAAAGTAATAACAACATTTTTATTACAAACTTACGTCTAATTAAATTTCGGAATGTCAAAGAATAACTACACTTTTAATTTAATTATCCAATTATCAATCAATTCCCAATGAATTCTGTATTATAGTATCAAACAATAAAATATGTATATGCAATATCATTATTTCGTATATACAACTTTATATATACAAAAGCTCGGAAACACTGACCATTTTAAGTATAAAAACTCACCGATGATCCACACATATAACGCGACCATATACAGCCAGAAATCACATCTGACTTTGCGTACAATTACGGTAATGCGATGCGATTATGATGCGCACGCGCGTGCGATATCATTGATATTCGAGAGCGAACGCATGCGGCCGCTTATATATACCATTGATTCCCGAAGCGTCGCGGCACACGGTTACATTGACTTTCGATCTCTCCGCAGCTGCGTTACTTAAATTATAATATCCCGTACAGTTTCACTCGATTCAATCAAAAGCCGATTTCCATAAGGATTGTACGCGCCGGTATAATCCTTTGTTGATATCGCCTATATATATATACCATTGCTACCTACCCCCGCATTGAATCGCACGATCGGAATATAAACGGCGCTTTATTAGAGTAGCCGGATGCTCATTAAAGAGGCGCGCGCTCGCACGCGCGTGGGTGTTCTACTGAATTGCCGGAACCATCGTGATCGACAGCCGAGGAATATATTTCCTTTTATTCATTATATTCCACATAAAATTACATTGATTTGAAAATCACTCCGATTTACGCACGAATATAACTTCGTTCTTAAAATAGCCCTGACAATTTTCAATTCACCGGTCGCGCGATTAAAATAATATTCGTCTTCTCACGGTCACCTCGTTTATCTCAATTATACATCACTCTCGTCATTAATATTCGTCTAAGACACTCTCACGCGCCGCTTATATAGAATAGCGCGCGTTCCCTAAAGTCCTCCAAAAATCACTTACCATACCTTATATATACTATAACGCGCGCGATCACATCACGGAAAGAATTCCAAATACCATCGTTTCCAGCCCACGTTCGACCTTCCGCACGGACAAGAGGTTATATACGCCGTGCAATGAAAACTTATGAAGCCAGGGTATATATAGTAGTACGCTGCACGATCGAGGAGAAGAGAAATCCGCGACGTAGCTGCGCGAACGCGTATACACTTTCCTCTTATCGGGACTTCCGCCTCCGCGGACCTGAGCGACCATTAAAAGTCCTCCTACATGGCGTACTGTATATATAGGTATATATAATTAAAAAAAGAAAAGAAAAAGTTCACAGAGGAGAAAAAGGGTGACGCAAGCGTGGCTTGAAAATCACGAGGAGAGTATAAGAGAGTCTGCGATTTGTCACCGGCGTCGACGAACTTCGACGACTGCTGTGTTGTATAGGTGGTACTAGTAGTAGAGACGGCAATTTGTCAGACGAAGTGACTTTACCTGTCGCGCGCCCTTGCAGTTTTTCGATCCTCTCTCTATCTTTCTCCCTCTCTCTCTCTCTCTCTCTCGTTCCTATGTACTCGGAGATTCTTAGTCGAGGTAAAAGAGAAGGACGGGCGCGTGTAGATTTATTTTCAGGGCGGATCTTAATCGTCGATTATCGCCTACGGTGAATCGACTCTATCCCTTTGCCTCTCGGGGAAGCCTCGCGACTGACGAGGTATATATATAAAGTCGGGAAGGATAGAGACTGGGTGTCTCTTATCGTCGCTTTATACTCGTAAAGAGGCATCAGAAGTGCCTCGAAGACAGAAAGAGCGACTCTTTCTCCCTTTATTTCCTTTTCAGCTTTTTCCGCTTTTTCTGCGGCGCACGCGCATTTTTCCCCCCCCCCCCTTTACTGCTCTTATATTCTTCCTCTCGTTGAGAGCGCGATATATCGCAGACTGATGAAAAGGCAGCGATAGCGTCGTCGACTCGGTGAATGGCGAAACGACGACGACGACGACAGCGGCGATGATTCTTCTTCCGCGTCGCCGTCGAGTGAGCATATGCCAGATAAATATTTAGTATTCATAAAATGTTAAATAAGAAACCTACGAGACGAGGATTGACGAGAGGGTGAGAGTTGACCCAGCAGTGTATCGCATTAATTAAATATACTCGCGAGGTGTAATTTCAAAAGGAAGATTACGAACGCGTACTTTCATGACTTTTAATGGTTTTTCATTTGACATTAAAGAAAAACGACACGCGGATTTAAGAGTCGCTGAATTAGACTCTGTGCACATATTTCAACCGTCGCTTCAGGATTTTTAATGCGACCGTGGAGCTAAAGTGTATACCGGGTTATTTTGTTTATTTTTGTTTTTTTAAGTGCAGTTTTTACGCGACCGGGAAATAAATGTCGTTTCAAAAAGCGCAAATGTTTTCACGATTTCATTTATGTCACTTTAAAACGAGAGAAGTTAAATTAGCTACTTTTTCAAAAATTTTCTTCATATTAAACGTACTGTATACTCAAAACAAATCATTGCAATTGCTCATTTCCTTTTCTTATACTTTTCACACAAAAAAAAACATGCTTCCTGTCTGCATTTCAGTCATTTTTATTTTTTCAAAAATCAGCGCGACAGCGTACACCACGCACTTGTTTACTCCGAATAATAAATTTGAAATTACTTTTCGCGTTGGTCGCAATGGCATTCAGTCAGGCTTTTACGAGCAAGCAGAAACAAGTTCATTTTCAAAAATGCACGCGACGAGTCAAACACGTGTGGTGTATGTATGTATATATACGGCGATCCTCCTGTGTTTATTAACTTTATCGATTCGTCATCCCCCCAGTTTTCTCAATTTTCTATCGTGTACGACCGAATTAATTTCCGGTGCACAAGCGCGGAAATCAGTGCAGGTGTTTATATAATACACTCGCGATAAATCACTTTTTGTAGCTCACATATATATATAAATATATATACACACACGAGGCGTGCGTGCGTTTCCTCGACTGCGTCGCGTCTCGTTGATTGTACAAATAAAACGCCTCCGAGCTGACGCGTCAATTACAAAGCATCTAAAAATCACATTAATCATCGCGCGTTACTGCAGCGCTGCCTTCATTCAAGCGCACATGTCGAAGCCCTTCACACGAATCCGAGGTAATTAAAATTGTACGATGAGCTGCAGGAAAAAGGTGACGCGTGAAAAAGTGAAGGGAAATAAAACATCATTTTATAATGAAGATGTTTGTTAGTTTTGACAAATAATCACAACTGATTATGTTGTTATTGCTCTTTTTAAGGTGACATTTAAAATGTGAATGCAGATAAATTGAATTGCAATTTCTTTTAATATTGTATTTTATCGCTGAACGAAGTCGGAACGATAAATCGCGGTTTTCTACGTATATATTTCGAAAAGCAGAAATATGATTTCCACTTTAAAGGATATTCCGATATTTGTTACACTGTAAGCTATTCGTTATCTTGAATATCGAAATATTATCTTTTCGTATGAAACTGCAGTGTATACGACTCTTTAAAACAATTGATAAACTACTATACTGTTTGCAAAATACTGTAACCCAAACGAAATTTCAATTAACACGAGCGACACCTTTTTCAACCAAAAATCGTAATTTAATGTCTTAATTTTGAACAAGCACCACGGCACTTGGTCTAAAATATTTCAATAATTCGGGTTAGACAAGCACCCGGCATAAAAGTAATAGAATAATTGAAGTCACTCGACTAGCAGCGAGCGTGCAGTATTTGCACGAAAATGAATTCTCGCAAATTCTAGTTGAAATGGCATTGCACTCGGAGAGCTGCGCTGCGGCACGAAAAACCATTGGTTTCTGCAAATATTAGCGAAATGGCGAAAGTTATGTAAATGCGAATGAAATTGTAGGGTCGGGAGGATACTGCGCATAATGAACTTACTATACACACACATATATATATACAGACGTACATTTGGCCGTAGTCTCTCAGAAAACATATATTTAAGCAATATATACATAAATTTAACTTTCAAAATGTATTTGCAATTGACAAATATATTCCACGAATGCTACGTATTTTCAAGAATTTCAACTCGTTTTATACAAATTGAATACAACATTTCGCGTTTGTATAATGTAAATTTCCACCAAAATAACGTAAAACTAGTTTTATCTTAGCCAGAACTCATTTAAAACATTCGAAACGAAAATACCGTCGCTTTTCTCCAAAATTCTTCGACGTACTATATCTACCCTTAATATCCCACCCCACCCTCGTAACCGGTAAAATTAAAAGAATCCAATAAACCGTATACTCACCTTGGCAAACCTTAATCATCCCTTTCCCCTCCAACAATAACGTAAATCGCACTCCCGTCGTGCAATCTCCTTCACCCGCACTCATTCGCGTCATCACCATCCCCATAGCCACCCGCGTGACCTCAATCAGCGTCGCGTTGTCATCAGCATAAAAACCATCAGCGCACTCCCATAATAATGCTGCTATACGAGGATCCGCGATTGTTGGTATCAATCAACCCTGCGGCATTTGAAAAAAAAAAATAATAATAATATAATACCTGCGTAAAGTATAAAAACGGGGGAGGAGGGTAAGAGGATGCTGCTGCGCACGCAGGAATTGTAGCTCACGCAATATCTTATTTCCTGCCGGCTTGTCGACCTTGGCCTACTAAAGCGCATTATTGATTACCGATGTGGCTTTACTCCAGTGTCAATGACGCAGCTCTCTCTCTCTCTCTCTCCCTCTCTCTCTCTCTCTCTCTCTCTCTGCCACACTCTTGCACGTATATATACGCACGTGCACATGCGCGCGTAATGCAGACTCGTTTTGTTGCTAATGGCTCTCGACAAGATTTCGGGGAGATGATGGCGTAGCGGTGGTGGATGTGGATTAAGAAAGAGGTGTTATATACGAGTTTGAAATAGACAAGATCTTTGAGGTGAGATAGTCGACTGTATGATTCATTATAATGATAAATAATTACGGTAGGTGATTTTTATCGATAAAATTTTTCCTTTTGTTTTTTCATTCCTTTTTTCTCATAAATATTTCAGTGTCGGAAATAACAAGCCCGATGCATTAGCCATTATTTTATAGAAAATTCATATTTATGAGGCCTCTATAAGCTCTCTTCGCTTAATTTAACGTTCGCGCTACGTAAAAGAATGTATATATCAATTTTTCAATAACTCTGGTTGGAAGTGATTAATATTCGATTTCATAAACTAAATATGTAGCGGTGATATTATGTTACGGTTTCCCAGTATTTTTGTTGCAGATAGTATAAACTCTTAAACCGGAAAGAGTAAGAGTGATTAAAATGTTGCGTAGCTCGACACAGTGTTGCGTCAAATCAATCAATGAATGTATATTTTCACATCGTGACGCGCGCCCGCGCGCGTACGAGTCCTTCGATATTTTCTCAATGCAATTTAATTTAAATTTATTTTTGTTTTCACATCATCGCGTATCCCACGCATTTAAATCAATGTGACACTGTCATCTGATATATCCTTGCAAATATTTACGAGAAAATATACGTGTGAAATGAAGAATAACGCTTATCTAACTTGTTTACACTAGTGAAATTAACTGGTTTGGAAAAGGTTCAATTAGTACCGAACAAAAGTAAATTTAACTTTACTCGAGTTAAAAATAACTTTATATTTAAAATTAAAATGCTGATTTTACATTCTGAAAATGAAGATTTTACTTTTTCTTAATGTTATCTCTTCGATTACATCAGCTCTGTGAAAATAATAGAGTCAACCATGTATTTTTTCCGTGTAGATCGTAAAAAATTAATAAAAATTCAAACCTTTACACGACCTGAACTTGATTCAAACCTTTATACGACCGGCCGATGTTTCGCGTTCAGTAAAACTGCTTAGCAAAGCGCCTATACTCCCCTACACTTTTATACGATCCCGCTTAAAACTTCCCTCCTGTATTCATAATCCAACCATTTCTTCCCAACAAAGAAGAAAAGAAAATCAAAAACACACAACATCTCTCCGACCTCTGTCCCTCCGCGCAATATAAAACGCGCAAGATCGTATAAGAAAAACGCGCGCTGGGCAATCCGTCGAGCACCGGAAATACATGAGATCGCGCGAGCGATATATACGAACGTTATACGTATATACCTATACATATAAACGCGATCGATCTTTTCTTTCGCGCTCAAGCGAGGCATCTGTGCACCGTGGCAGCCACGCGATGACCAGCCGATAAGAGGCACGTATCACTCGAGTGAGAGGAAAGAGAGAGGGAGAGCGACAACAGGAAAGGATTAACTGCACGAGAATGCGATAAGGGGGTGAGCAGCGTGCCGACGAATACGTCGCGATTTATGTGTTAGGGAGAGGGGAGAGTAGAAAAAGGGGAAACCCCGTCGTCGGAGTACTTAATTTTCGTAATGCCCGAAAACTGCAGACGCACGTGTGAGCTGCTCGAGTGAGTAAGTGGTGGAAGGGAGAAGGCGTGAGGGGATTTCCTGAGCAAAGGGCACTTCTTATTGGACCATGCGCAGCGTTATTTTATCGCTTTATCGTTTATTGTTATCGGAGACAAGGGGTGCGCATAAGCGGTGGACTCGTTGTCGTCGTAAAAAATAATTTTTCTTCCTTTTTTCCCGGCCTGTGAGATCGTGAGTATAATGATGGGAGATATGGATGCGCGAGTAGATATACGCACGCACACACATACACACACACAGATGCGAGTGTTTAGAGCTATATGTTGCGTCTTTAAGCTGATTGAGGTTCATATATAGTTTCGTATAGCCTTTTATCTCGCATCTGCATATATGACAGGAATTTCACGAGCCGAGACTGACGTCATTTGCGAGTAAGGATGTTACTCGCTCTCTGACATTGTGACGTCAGGGTGCGCGGAGACAATTTCAGTTACGTAGTTTTTTCTAATTTTATTCCAATATTTATTTATATATGTATACTATAGACTTGTTTGTATATTTATTGACGTAATTACGGAAGAAAAATATTTCATTCGACGCTTGATTGACGGAAAGTAATCAGTTGGATCTAATTTCGGAGTAATAAAGAAAAAAAATCACATAACGCGAAAAGTTAAATATACAAACGAAGTGAAAATAATAAAACTGAATTAAAGTAATTAAGCGTGTACCCTGTGCTTTTAAATTAGCCTGTATATATACACATATAATCCGATTTTTTACGGTATGCCGGCCGGCTTTTGCGAACTAATTAATCATTTAAATAAAGAATCTAGTGAAATATATAAAAACATAATTAAGAGAGGCATTGATCGAAGCACCAATTAAAACAAATCTCCATGTGCTTAATTAAAGGTACTCGTGGGCGTAAGCTGCGTCAAAGCGCGCACGTGAAAAATAGAGGCGTCCACAAGTACTACGCACGCGACAAAGAGGAAGCAAGAGAGAGAGAGAGACAAAGGTCACGAAACCCTGACACGCGTGCAAATTGGGATTAGATTGCTCTTTCGATTAATGTTTCATTATCGTTGAATTAGCTTGTAATTGATGTAGCGTTGATAATCAATTTGATCTCTGGCGATTCTCCCCGGCTTGTAATGATCAGCTTAAATTTTCTTAAAGCTCATACGATTACAATTTAATGGGAAAACCGCGCAATGATGTTAATCGCCTACCTTTCATTATCCCTGGATTTTAATTAATTGAATTAAATTTTAGACAGCTACTGCGGATTGCTACCCATTCAACAGTATAACATTATTTATGATTAAATCCTTCGCATTTGTATTATATGAGTATTGAATTCGTAAATTAAATCAGTATTTATAATATAATCATAAAATTGTATTTTCCCGGACAAAGTAAAATAAAACTTTCACCATAAAAAAGTGATTTTCTGTGGTGCGCATGATGAAAAGTTTATTCCGGGTAATAGAGAAATTTTATAATAATATTAACTTTTAATGAATACAACCCTGCTTTTAAAGTTGTGCCAATAAAACTTTTCTTTTTTGTTCTATAATTCATTGCGTTCAAAATGCTTGAGTATATTAAACATCTACAGTTTATATTCCTTTGTGTTACGAACTTACACTATATCTATATCTATGATATCGATAATCATAATCTCTTTTATAAAAATCCGGTGTAATATTTACCACGCACATAAAAATTTTCGCTTGCTACATTTAAAAGTACAGTTTAATAGATACAAAATAATGGCTAAAAATTTACATCAATATAAACCCTATATAGCATAAAAATAATTAGTTATTAAAACAATAATTGCTCAACAATATAAGTATACCCCGCGCCAAAGCACTAAACCGTCAATAGATCATAAATTAACTCTTTGCAGCAATTATTAACCATCCAACACACGCAGCCGTAACCGATACTCTTGTCAATACAACGTAATTCGAAGATTGCCCGCATCGGTATATAAAATTCTCTTTTCCCTACGTACACCGATAAGGCCAGTACATCGAAGAGAAACCCCGCGCTGCACCTCCTTATACATAAAAGAACACAAAACGCCGTCAAAGGCATCGAGCGTCCCAAAGGTTCTACGTCGTACCTATATCTATGCGAGCAGCAGCAAAGAGAAAATTGCGTTATCGGCGATAAGCGTCCTAACAAGGGTATTAAAGGATTTGAGAGCGCGATCACGCTTATACGCGGCCGAATTAATTGAAAATGCGGCTTTGTGCGCCTGATCTTTCTCTCTCTCTCTCTCTCTCTCTCTCTCTCTCTCTCTCTATCTCTTGCTTCATGCTTGCCCTGATCTCTTTTCAGGGTTACATACACCATCGTGCATACTCCTCGAGTGTAGGTATATATGCGTATATACACGATCACATGTGTATGTAGTACATGTAACGGAGGGCGTTAAGATTAATTAACGAAAATTTCGCGTATAGGACGATATATATCGCGTTACGCAAACACTCAGCAACGCGGGCGAGTGACAGTGTAACTCGCTTACAGCAGCATGTACATACATACACATACACGCAGAGTGTGTACTCGAGTGAGGAAAAATCGAGCAGGAGGTAAACGACTACGATGCCTATATATATACATAACAATCTCTGAGAGTGGAAAGGGTTGTCCCTTGTTTTCCTGTCATTGCGGCCGCATACTGCGTGGGTGAGAGACTGTTTTTTCTGCCGAGTGCCTGTAGCGAGAAGTCGATTAAGAAAATAACGCTGGAAGTGACTCCGAGTTTTCCGCCACCACAGTGTTGTAACTGTGCGAGCACGATATTGTATATACCTACAGCACAAAAGTTTCGTGCCGAAAGCGTCGCAAGTTATATCTTATCAGCGCTTAACGTTTGTGCTTATATACACCAATCAATAGATAACTTTTTGGCTGTTTGTATATTATATACATCTTCTTCTTTATTGTATACTTTGAGGTTGTATAACTTGACGTATCAATTAATTTTCGATAAATAAATTCTTTAGGTTTCTTGAAGTAAGTATACAGCAATACACGTGCAGGTGAGACATGTATACAAAAGACGCTATCAGGCTTTTGGTAAGCTCCTCGTAAGGTAGAGATACACGCGCGCGAGCGAGCGAACGTAAAGCTCACCACCAGCCGTGAACAAATTAAACGAATAGCTGATAAAGCAGCTACGGTAACGACGACGTATCAGATAACTAGAATCATGGCTATATAGCGTTGTCGGGGCTCGAGACTAAACAAACGCCGTGCGCCCATCTACCAGTACACAACGTAATCTATCATGTTGCACGCGGATGTACCGGAAATTCAGGGCCAATATATACTCACTTATTTTTAGGTCAGGCAATTAAGACTACTGATACATATATTATTATCTTAATTAAACATACTTTTTGATAAGCTAATTGAAAAGACTGAATTATATCGTGGAACGCGGTGATTTCGTTGTCGCGTATAGAATATCTGTGTGTGTGCGTGTGTGTGTGTGTGGTGTTTCAATTAACATAAAATTCTAAAGTAAATAATAAAAAAATGCGACCGAAATTTTATTAATATAACTATAAAATGCAGGCTCGCCAATTAAGATAACCTTATCAATAATACATAAAAAAAGGCGAGGATAAGTTTGCTGCAGAAAATATAAGCTAAAACAAGCGAACTAGGCCGAACGATAAAGGAGAAAAAAAGTCCCGCTAAGGAATGAGAGAAGTACAGCAACGAGGCTTATGATTCCAGAGGGAGGCGGTGGGCGCACTGCCGAACTTTCAGGAACAAGAATCTAGACCAATTGACCTCGAACGCGTCGACAAGTGAATTATTACTTTACGCGAACTTTGGATAGGATATACAGCCTTTTTTTTCTTCACGAAAGTCACTTCGGAGTAAAAAGTCTCAACTGCGAAATAAAATGTAATAGAAACTGGCGCACATAGTAAATAACAATCGACGTTGTAATAAATCCATTCTGTATATACAATATAGACGAAAAAGAATATTAATAATGCACTGTGCATATACTTTCTTATAATATATACCAGAATTAGTAAAAATAAAAAAAATTGCGCAGTAGGGCATATTGCATAGGTCACGCGGGACATTATGTACATATATATATAATATCGGCTGCACGTGCGTACACATAAATACAGCGTTCTCTCTCTCTCTCTCTCTCTCTCTCTCTTGTAGGATCGCGATAATAACGGCAACCGGAGAAATGAGGATGTCAGAAAGGCTATACGAAAACAAAAGGCTGAGAGGGAAAGCGAGACTGCACGAATTCCATATCTACTACTCGTGCTAGTATTTGTATAAGGCCTCGGGCAAAGCGAATGTATTTGTGAATGAATGTATCACAAATCTGGCCTTGAACCTTCCTTATCGGAGAGAGAGAGAGAGAGCGTGTATGGTGAACGTGGGTAAATAACGGGGACAAGATCATCGTGTTCCAGGGACGCGCGCAACTCAAGGACCCATCAGACGCGTCGAGAGTCACGGGGATTTCCGCGGACGAACGCAAATATGCGTACGTCTGTATGTGTGAGTGCGTACGAATCTAAAAATAACATTCGTGAGTGGCACTTTCTAATATTGGATGTGAGCTTCCGATCGGTTGCCCGAACATGAAAAATAGAATAGTTAAACTTAGGGTTGTGAGTAAAGTTGTGGGATAAAGGTTTTAATGGTGAATGTATGCTTTGTTTTTTCTCCTCGTTAATGCATTATTAGTAATAGAAGGTACAAAGGACTGTAGCAAAGCAGGGATGAAGAATTAATTATTCCAAAAAGCCGCAGAAGTTTGGGAAACTCGGTATATAATCGTTAAACCTCAATGGGGAAAGTTCTTTTCGGGTTAATTTTATATTCTCTATAGTGCGGAGGAAATTTTCAAAAAGGTCTCAAATGCTTTCTAACAAAAAAGTTCCGCATTACTCTCGCTTACTTTATCGTAAAGTACTTAGAGCTTTTGCGGTTACACGCTTAATTTCTATATACTCAGAGAAAAATTTAGTTATAAAATTGTTACGATCATAGCTTATCGTAAAAATTATTACAACTTTACAGTTTTATTAATTACACAATTCATGTATACAGTACCATTGTTATAGCTGAACATAAGACAATATTTTATTTGAAAATATCTATGTAAACTACACAACGATTAATATTCCGGCTAATGAATTAAACCTATTGCAGTACAGTATACCAGTTACGTCTATTATTACAAACCCCAATTCGATCTCTCCTCTTACGAAAAAGTTATTGAGAAAGCAATTAACCTACGTAAAATGCATCTCCACAACCATCCCTTTTAAATACAATTTCACAAAGACAAACTACGTACGAACGCGCGGAAAATCCAATTTTACTTCATTCATCGAATACTGTGGAGCGAAAAAATATCTATCCTCTCACACCTGCAATCTACAAAGAAAAAACCTGGTACAGCACAGAAAGAGACAAAGAGAGGAAAACACTTTAACGAGCGCTAAATTGCACGCCCGCGCAAATCCTCGAAATCCCCCTTCACATCTTGCCTATATATATATATATAACAAGTGAAAATGAAAAAGAGAAAAGTCCAAGAATTGCTGCGCCGCGGGACACTTCTTAAGTTATACTCACCGCTATTATATTTTCCCCGGTGCGCGCTTCTATTATATCCGCGGCCCTTTATCCACTGCTCTTTTTCTCGACGCCTGCGCGCGCGTTAGTGGCAGTATAGTGGCTCGACTTTCCCCGAGTACACTTATTTCGCTCTTTACGGACTTGACGAGGTGGAGAGATCTAATCGAAACTCGCCGTTTCTTTTTTCATTTTCTTAAGAGTGTATATATTATACTGGGGTTTGAGATAGTTGCACGTTTCTAAGGTTTTTATAATACAAAGAATAGTGTAAAATGTTTAAAATATGAGAGAGATACGCATTGAATACGGATTAAGTAAATTTTGAATTGACAGGTAAATCTTATGTAAAACAGCTACAACATCTTGTCGCAGGAGTGAAGTGCATTTATGTTGATTAGAACTTGAAACTATATACTATAGGATTAAGATAAACTTTGAAATGACCCTGCATAAATCCATGACCGAATTGCATTCGTACCTAACAACTCTCCCCAAAAAATGACAAAACAATGTATCTTCACAAATCGCGAACAAAGCACCAATTCCGAAACTCATCGAAAACACATATACCTAAAATATCGAATTACTTCTGCCATTTACGTTTTCTCCATTTATATATACGAAAAATATAATTCAATGACAGCACGATAAAATTCAACGCGTTCAATGAAATTAAAACCTTTCACGCTGCATTCAGCTCCCGTTCGCATTCCGATATACATAAAATGCAAAAACCACGCGAACAACAGCAACGCTCGTGTAAAACAAAGCGCGTGCAAAACGCCGCGTAACAATCGCTGAAAAACCAATCTGCACGCGCGCGCCTCCGATATGCAAATCGCGTTAAACAGCTGGCGTAGCATTTACAATATTTCTCTATGTGTATAATGTGTACATGTGCGTGCACGCGCCTACCCCTGACGAAGGCCATTGTCGGCTCGTTTATACGTTGAATTTGGCGTGCGTACATATATATATGTATAGCGGCACGAAATGAGCGCACACGGGAACCGCGATAACGGCAATGCCGTAACTTAATTGCCGACCGCAAACGTCCGGCATGTATTGTATGCACGAGATGCCGATGAATCGGCCCTGCGCACGCGCATTTGGGTTTTATCCGATGCATTCGGTGCGATAATATTCGAGCTGCGTACAGGCAGGTGTATGTGTGTGCGTATGTATCTATACATATCTGAGTATTTGTATAAATGCGAACACGGAGAAATCCGAATACACGATATTATAGTGGTCTTGGGTAGTGGTGGTATGAATTTTTGACGTGCGATAATTAAAATAGGAGCTCACGTCGTTTTGTTATTGTGAGATGCGACTCTGTATTAAATAAATTCCTGTTTCTCTTAAGCGGTATATAGGAATGGAAGTACAGTGTGCTTTAAAGATACATTAATTTTTGTATGTATCATAATTAAGAACCGTGATGAACTTGACATTTACGTTTCTGCGTAATTGCTTCGTTACTTAAATTTCTCTCTGATTGTTTTATTATAACATTTATAAAAAGAAATGGCTAATATCAATTAAGTTTTTTATATGTGCCAATTTCATAAAATCTGTGAAAAAATCGAAAAATAAATTTCAAAATTTTTTTTCGAGCACATCTATTAAACTTGATTTTTGTTGTTAATTAGAGTACCGAGGAGAGAAATCCGCGGTCAAATAAAGTTGGTCAAATGATATCATTTTTCTGGGACAACTAATTGATTTATTAAAAATGATTTAAAATAGCTGTAGTTTAGTCTAAATCATTCCACCAAAATAAGTTAATATGGAATTCGGAAAATAAAACTATTTTTTTTAAAGTTATGTGAACTTTGAGTTGAGCTTTCAATTCACGTGGTCAACGGTTGGGTCAATGGTTGACCCTATATCACCGTTTTTGTTAGTTTTGCCTATCGACAATAGACGTTTGTTTCTAAATTCACGAAATTCTTATTATTTTCATTGTTTTTCATCATTTTTTACAATTTTCAAATGCATGTAACTTTGCACATAATTACCCGAATTTTTGGAATCTTAATATTGATTAGTGATTGGTGTCTACGTTTCGACAATTTTTCCCACGTCTAATTCCCATAAGAAAATTTTATTTGAAGATAAAAGGACCATTTTTTTGTTTGAAATTTTTTTTCATCTCTTCTATAACCCGTAGAACAAGAATATTATTATAGTTCAAAATTCTTCAAATTCTAAAATATATCCTCTCTTTAAAAAGTGATGGATAAAATCTGTCATCATGGGATGTTTGAATTTTCAAGATTAAATTCTTGAGTTGAGTATTTAAAACTGAATAATTATAAAATAGTATAAGAGAAATTTTATTATTTTACTTATCAAAATTACGCCATTATATTATAATTTGAACTCATTGAAATGAACTTTTAAATTGAAACTAACATGATCATGTTCATAACAAAAAATAAATAAATAAATAAATAGAACGGGCGAAGCGCATTTAATATAGCTAGTATAGTATATTTTCAATACAATCATATATACACTGCACGAGCAACAAACCATCATATCACAAATCCCAAATATCCTAATTTACTTATCAAGTACAAAAGCTCGCTCGTCATCATTTCGCCCGCATTTTCTTCACAATTAACATTTCAACTTCGTATCAAGGCCAACGACAACAAAAAAAAAGCCACGGGCGGGCGTCCGCGCCTCTTATACATCACGAGTACAATTGAAGTGTTCGCGCACGACTAATCGCATTCTAATGCAATTCAAAACACGCGCGAGTTACACAGCTCTCTTTGTTGTATATATATATAGAAATACTCGACTGCGACCACTCGAGCTCGTTCAATCAACGCTCCCGGGGTCCGTAATTAAATTCACATTAAAAGCTCTCTCTCTCTCTCTCTCTCTCACTCCCCAAAATAACTGGCGGCTGGGAACGATATATATCTCAGCGCATTAGCATAACGTTGATTCAACGTCCCCGAGCGACGCGCAATTACCGTCGCTGACGCGCTTACGCGCGAGAAGTCAGAAGGCGAAGGTAGAGGTGGATTTATAAAGGATCGTGCTGTATTAGAATGTAGCAAGACATCTCTGCTGTACTTACGTCATTTTTCGAAGTAGTGAGAGAATGTGTGTAGGTGAAGGAAAGGGCAAGGACGAAGGTTAGCTGTCAGCTGGTGTGGCAAGGAACAAAGCGAATTTGGTTCAATTAAATGTTGAAGGGATTTATTAAGGGTATGGGGTAACCGTATATTGTCACCAGTCTTAATTATGAATTATATATAATAATGTACTGGATTTTCCTTCCCTTTTCCATGTTGTAAGAGTTTTCCGAGACGAGTGACATCTCCAGCGATACGAACTTATAAGTCATGACAGTAAAAGTTACTTCCTGTGTCGCGGTACACTATTCGAAGATCAACCTGATTTTCGTTCGGCCTCATATTACTTTCTCTTCTGTATAACTTTGAAAAATGACAAACTAAACCCCATTACATAAAAACAAATGTATTGTTCTGTTCCTGTCTCCGATGATTCTTGACATACAATATTGGCTCACAGTTAAGACAAAATAATTTCCCCCGAAAAAAGAAAGATTACATTCTCCCTCCTTGATATCATGTCGGATGAATCTCAACATTTGTCGTTGTCTGAAAGTAGAAAAAAATGACTCGAGTAGTTACAGGCAAATCCTCGCGCTAATAATTATTAAGATAGATCTTCCTTCCATAGTTGGCAGCTCGTTAAGTCTATTAATCTTCATAATAAACGCGGAAGTGAAACAAAAGACGTAGTCGAACTTCCGAACAGTTTACCCCTTATATACTCTTTCGTTATTTGCAACCGCAAGAACTCGTGTGAAACTAACAAAAATCGTTACTACAACATTGTTACTACCACACGGCAACAACCGTAAAAAAAACAAAAAAAAGAAACCTCTCGAACTTGTGAAGAGGTCAGTCTAGCGGTAATAAAAAGAAAACCCGTCAAGGATCTTGAGTGTAAGGGTAACAAGTGCCCCGCATCCGGCTCTAATCTCCAAGCTAAACCGTCACTCAATTAAATCATCCAATTAAACAACAGCGTCCCTTCCGCCGCCACCAGCACTCCTCAACGAAACTTTCTTCCTTCGGCAAAACCAACTTTCTCTCCCTCTTACTCTCTGCCTTTCCTCACAACCCAATCCTAACCGAAACACACACACATACACATAGAACAAACATCGAAACCATCGGCCGTC
Organism: Torymus tubicola; assembly: GCA_035583055.1. Classification (NCBI taxonomy): domain Eukaryota; kingdom Metazoa; phylum Arthropoda; class Insecta; order Hymenoptera; family Torymidae; genus Torymus; species Torymus tubicola. Next base: position 17,404 of record JAWWEQ010002980.1, read on the forward strand.
GCTACCACAGCCTCTTTCCAAAAAGAAAGAAAAAAAACATTTGCTAAGAAAAATCGCCTCTTCATCCCCAGATTCTATACCCTCCCGCACGCTCCGGAAATGTAAATGGGATTGATGCGAGTGTATATATATATATATACACACACATACATCCTCTCCTTCGAGATCGAACCCTTGAAGGAACACGCACAAGTCGACGTTCGCTTAGGGTCAGTCAGTCAGACGAACGAACACGAGCGCGCACGTGTCGGGCGTGACTCTCGCTTCGTTATATACTCACTCACATATATACATATATATACCCTCCTCCTCTTGACTGACCGGCGCGGCAATTAAGCCTCGGCTGCGCACGCGCGCGAGTGCCTCGTTATAAGGGAGCCAGCTGCGCGCGTTCTATACCACTATATATATATATATATATATACGGCTATACCCTTTGCTTGTATGTATATATATATATATATATATATATATATATATATAGACACAGAAGTGTTCGTTAATCCGGCTTGATAAAGAGGGTCCAAGCTGCCTTTTGCGAACTAGAGCCAAAGGCGGAGAAGGAGGTGTATGGTCGCGCGTGTTTACGGGCGAGCGCGGGAATTATTTAGCTCAGACGATGGCTGCGTTTACTACGCTGTAAATTCCGTCTCGCGGAGATATAGTTTCGGAGGATATAGGTATTTCCTTTTATGAACTGTATGGGTATTCGAGCGCGTGCGGCAATGATGGGAGCTATTTTTTTTAACGGGGTATGGGATGATGTGCGGTTAGTTAGTTTCGTGATGGTTAACGACTGCTACGGGGTGAGTCGGATTAGCCGAGTGAGAATGGATTTCGTAAATTGTTTATTGGGCTGTTTGGAGAGTTATATGAGTAAGTGAGCGGAGAAAAATTTAGTTAAGGGAGGTTTATAATCATTAGGAGGGAAAATTGAAGTTAATAAAATAATTTTCTTGGTTAAGGTGGTATATCGCGAAGCTAATTATAGATTGTTATATACGTTGAATTTAACATTTGAATTTATTTTCCGTTTTCTTTCAATTACAGCAGTTAAATGATCTTGATAAGAAACTAATGAACAGCGGGTAAAGTACAACAAAGGTATAATAAACAAACAAGAATTAAAAAGGAATAATGTAAATAATCCAATACGCTTTTAATTAACATACCATAAAATACTTCATTTCATTACAAGGTAAAATGTTTCATAATCTTACATTGTTTGGTTTTCAGTATTTACTAAAAGTGAAAAAATTAATGATAATATACAGAATTTTTATTTTAATAAACAATCCGCATTCAAAATAATACATTATTCCTAATATATAATTAATGAACAAACAATTCTTACCATAAGGATTTTTCGAAAAAAAGCTCGAACAAAAGACATCAAACACGTCTCGTTTTTATACTACAGTATCAAAAGTTCCCAATTCACAAGACCAACGTAAAAAAAAGAAGTTAATACACTAAAGCAACAACAACGCATACACAATCCATCTCGCCCACGAACTTTTCTTTTATCCCGCAAAAACTACCTCGTTCGCGGTACAGTGACCGCGCGTATTCCAACCATAAAACCATAACACCCACTCCTCTCGACCCAATTACGAATTAACGAAAACTAATGGGCGAGGCAAGCCGGCGCGGTCACATCCGCCGTATACCAACATCTCAAAAACTGCCACACACGCAAGACTGATAAAAACCACGTAACATATGCACACACACACACACACATAGGGAACCACTTCCAACCCTATATTGTACATACAAACACTAATTCAAGCGAATAATTAACAGCTTAATTTGCTGTATACACCGTCTTGTGCTATAAATATAATAATACCCCCAGTGCAGAAAGGAATATAGCGTACATTATATAGACATATACATAGTAGCAGTAAGAAATATATAACCTTCTCGACGATTTTCTTCGCGAAATTTGCGCGGAAGAATGAGCCTCCATTATTCACGGGACGGGTGCGCGAGACGCCGGCTACTTCTATTCTTTAATTAACAGGGGAAAACAGTGCGCTGAAAGCTTTCCGGGGTATTAATGCGCGCGAGAGAAGGAAAGAGTACGTATATATAGCGTCAAACGAGAGTCGCGGGGGGGTGGAGGGTGAAGAAGAGTTGCTTTGCGTCATTTGGAAGGAAAAAATGTCGTCGCGTTTCTGCTGGTGGTGAAAAAGCGGCAATTAATTTAGCTGAGATTTCAAGGGACGCGAGGATGCTGGCGATTATTTTACACCTTGGGTTTAGAGCGAAAGAGTGGGTATGAGAATAATAAAAACGACAATGACGCACATTCTTTTATTTGACTCTGTATATAGGTATATATATATATATATATATATAAGATGAAGATGTCGTCATTGTCTTGAGTTCTTAATTATTATTGTGCTTTGCTTCACGCGATAACTTGAGGCCGGTGTGGTGTACTCCGTTAAATATATATAATGAAACAAATACTGTAATGAGATTCGTATCGTCTTCTTTGTTATACGATTTTCAAAATGATATCAAGAGTCTTAGATGAAGTTTATGCACGTTTGAAGATGAATGAAAAAAGAAAATTATCGCAAAAACTAAGAAATTCGAAATTTCAAAGATTTTTAATTAAAAAAGTTCTTGATGATCAAGTTGTGTATTTAAGACTTAGTTAATAATTAAACTAATTAAAACTTTTTTACTTGTTCTTTCGATTTCCACGCAAGAGTAGTCCTATTTTAAAATTATATTCTAAATTTTGAAAATGTAATTTCTTCGCCAAATTAATAATTAGATATGTATATAACTCTATCACAAAACCAGTATAATACACTACCTACCCGTATATTCGTGTACGCAGGTTATTTCATTATCTTTTCATCGGAAATCAAACACGTGATACAATGAAGGATTCATCATGCAAACGTAACGATTCATCAAGGGAGATGAAGGTCAGAAATTTCTCGAGGCAACAGCAGCCATTGTACATCTCCATTGTCTAATCAATACTGAGAAAAAAAATACACCAATATCTACATTTTTCTCCCTTTAAATGATAATAACCACAGTTAACATATATATTAAAATTAACTTAGCAGACAAACAATAAGTAAACCGTTTAATTTACGACATACGCTACGCTATATCTGATAGTTATAATTCATCTCATCTTTTACAATCACGTTAAAATATCAAACTCCATACGAGTCAACCCATTACGCAACCCAACCCCATTACCCTATGCATATATATATATATATATATATATATATATATATATATATACACCGTGAGAAACACGCAATAGATACAGCGCATCATCCCCCGTTGCTTTACGCAAGCAGCGAGTTCCTCCCACCTCCCACCATTGTATCACGTAACTCACGAGCTTGTTCTTTCAGTCGCGTTATCATATACATATACATATACACGTGAACGTGTGAAATCTCCACCGTCCCACGCTTAATAAGCTTCCTTCGCGCCGCCTGGGCTAACAAAAGCCACTGTAGCAGCACTCTATATGTATATACACATAGTATATAACAAGAGCGTGGCCTCTATATATATATACTACACACATGTACAAAAGGCTCGTAAATAACGCGAGCGTAGAAGAAAGAAGCAGCCTTCAGACGCGAATCCACAGATCCGAAAAAAAACACGCGAGATATCTTTGATGCAGTGTCAGAGAAAAAGAAACAGACGTACATCACGAAAGAGAAAAAAAATCGTCGAAGAAAAAGCGCACCTTGCTGTATGTGTGTACCTATATATGTATCCTATACCCAGTCGTACGGAAAGTTCATTAAGTCGAATCCTGATTGTGCAAAGTCCCAGGGAGAGACGACGACGTTGCGCGCATGCTACTACTATATACTGCAATTCCTCGCCCCCGCGAGATGATGATCGACGTAACAAAGGAGAGAGAGAGCGAGCGCGTCGCTGGAGTTTTATATCCTAGCTAGCTCGTACGCTCCAAAGCATAGCTCTCTGTCTCTCTGTACGGGATGGATTATCCTGCGAGCTCTGTTAGCGCGCGCTGTGCTTTTCCTCTCCGCGCGTAGGACTTTCGTGTTTGGATTTGCAGCCGGCTGCGGATGCGGCAAAGTATTTCGGGGAGGAATGTTTGGAAATGTTGGCTGTATATAGTTGAAAGCGTGGGTTTAAAGTGTTCGCAATTTCAACTTGGAAGTGTGTGTATATATATATATATATATATATATATATATATATATATATATTTACGTATGGCGTTTCCAAAATTATACGCAAGGTGAATTCTCTCTTGAATTATGTTGATATGTTTAAGGAATGTGCGTGAGTAATTATATTTATAAATTAAGTTATGCTGTATGGTATAATAAGACGGCAACGGCTTTGATGAATTCTTTTTATTTTACTATAGCTATATATGTGTGGTATCAGTTTAAAAAAGCCGTTCACGTCGCCGAGCTTAAAAAAATAAGAAGGAACAAAAACTCTTCTTTTTTTTAACGCAAAAAGCTGAGAATGTTTTGTAGACGTTACTCTGAATGTCCTTAATGCATAATCCCCAAGCGCGTTTGCGTCATTTCGGAATTCAAAGCCACGCTTTTTAAAACTTTTTTTTAAAATCTTTTTAAAATCTTTTTCAAAACCTTCTCTCCGCTCATATAAATACACCGTCCGTTTGCTAATCATTTAAAAATCAATATAGCAAATATATATATACGGAATTTTCGCAGCCAAGTGTGTACACGTTTATTTATATTTTTCCAGTGCTCAAAAATTCCTTTCACCGTGCCCCCTCGCGTTCCCCGCCATTCAACACTGCACCGCTACTGCACCAACATTAAATAACAAAAAAAAAAGAAAACACAACGCGCATTGAAAAAATAAAACAGACTCGCATTCTCTTCTTAGTCGCGACAAAAACATTCCGCTATTTCCACTCCGCCAGAGAAAAAAAAAACACAAAGAGAGAGCGCGAGTGTCTGGGCGAAAGTCAAAAATCAATCCCCGAGGCCTCAGTTTTACCGAGGCACGCAGTATAGGCCGCGTCGTCGTAGGCACAGAAAACCCTTCGCACAAAGCCTCCCTTTCACGCCGCTGCAGTCGCGCAAAACACACTGCCTTTCTCTCTCTCTCCCTCTCTCTCTCTCTTTACAATTCCTCAAGGTCTTCTATTTTTCGACGGGGTCCATTCGTTCGCTATATACATATAACATCTCCGCCCACTAGACGCGTTCTGCCCCTGACTACTACTACTATACGCGTCCCGTACTACATACACGCGAAGGCGGCAGAACGAGAGGTTCGAGTCTATATTACAGTATTGTCGTATATATGTACATATACATAGATATATCCATCATCACGGCCATCGCTCGCGAAATGAAGAAGAAGCCGGATACAAAAGATAAAACGAGATGCGAGCTAGGGCAAGGTAACAACGGGAGCGAAGATACACGCGCGTATTATTTCCCCTCTCCACTCGCTACGCCTCTAATTATGCCGAGCAATCGGAGTGAGGTCGTCTTCTTCTGACGCTGAAGCTAAGAGAGAGTGAGAGTGGTTGGAGAGTAATTCGGGTAATGAGATTTGAGTGGGTGGTAGCAAGCGTCCCGCGATGAGACCGCGAAACGGACCGTTTGGATTTATGGCTCGTAGAAGAGAGAGAAGGGGCCGAGCACGACTTGCGAGATCGTGCGGAATCGACGTGCGGAGAGAGAAAGAGAGAAAGCGTTTTGAAATTGAATGGCCTTGCGGTGAGATGAGTGGCTGCAGTGTGAGGATTTCTTGCCGAAGACGCTCTGTCCGATTGCTGCGCAGGTTATTATCGTAATGAACGTGTTAAGGCGCGTGTCCGATCGTTTCAAAATTTATAGCCTGTGATTCAAAGTGTATATTTGTATAAATCGATATATATGTACGTCTGGATTTGGAGTAAACACTATGTGTAGCTGATTTGTGTTATTTCGTGAAATAATATCTTACTGTAGATAGTAACAGATATGTTCGTTTTATTTTAGGTATCATTACCTGACTCCCGGACGCAACCCTCGAGTTTCTCTTCACCCTGCAATCATTCCTAATTAGGTAAGCTACTACATATAATTAAACCTTTTATGCTCTGTATGTATTTCAATTATATAATATAATGTGGAGAAAAGACTCTTTACTGCATACAAATAATAATATTATCCTTGGACGTGTCATGAAAACAGTGTGTATTTTAAAATGCAAATACCGTTATGCATTATTCGAATGATTTTTCATATGTATCGTGTAGAAAATAACGTTAAATTTATAGTGTTGCGGTAATGTTATGTATATACGATTAATAGAGAATTTAAAAATTATACCATCCTGACGTGTGATTATTGTTATCTTTGATAAAGAGAACGTGCCGTTCGCGTGATAAGACTAAATTGAAAACTCAATATGACAGACAAAAGAAACGAAATTTATTCCCATTTACATGCAAATTGGCGATGCAAGTTTTTCATGGTCAGTGATTACTAACGTGAAAGAGAGTGGCAGACTCTACATGTTATCTTGACACCTGTAATTTGCGCGTTATTTTAGTCTCCGCGCGGTGTATATTCAACGCTAAATCTTCAACCGACGATTTAATTATAAAAACGTGACCTATATTCTTTCATAATCTCTCAATAAATTACTATAAATAACGAAATGAATTTGAATTCTTAGATACAAACAATTTTTAATCAGATTCCAGTTATTTTTAACTTACAGATTGTTTCCATCGAGTATAAAAATCCATATTTAAACTTCTAACCCATTACACACCATAAAATTATGAAAAAAAATAACAATGAAAATAATGATGGACTCCACTTGGGCTAATTTATTTACACGTTGGCCATTATAGTTGTTCATCAAACTGTCAGCCGCATGATTTTTTTCAAATGAACGTCGTTGTCGTCGTCGTCGCGCGTGGAGTACACAACCGCTGGCAAACAATAGCGTTTCTACGTGCATAACCCCTTTGTACGAAGACAGATCCGAGCTATCGCATGATTGATTGACACACCCACGCGCGCGCGCGGCCAATTCTACTCGTGGAAAGGTATAGACAATCAGCGCGAATGTAGCGAATCGGAAAAAAACACGTGTATAGACTACCAATAAGCGATCATTTTACTTGTCATTTTACTTATCATTACATTTTTTGCGTTACCGTTATATTCAATACATTTACCCGGTATCTAACGATACGCAAAAGAAAAAAACAACGAATTCACTTTAATAATTATCATCAGCTTTTGTACAGCTCCTAATACAAAGAACCAGACCTCGATGTTCTTCATTCCAACACCTATACTGCACATTTTCATCATCATCTATTCCCTCCCTCACCTACCTTTGATTAACAAAGCGGCAAGTCCTTGCGCGCGTAGCGCAGCCTTGCAGAACGCTTGAAGGACAGTTATAGCGAACATCTCCATTTTCGAACTGGAACGCGTACAATTAGAGACACGGAAATAAAAGGGAAAGAGGAGCGCGAAAGAAAGAGGAAACGGCGCATAAAGAAGAGACGAAATGCGTTGTCGTCGTATTGTCTGCGAGAAAGAGAGAGAAAGAGAGATAGAAAATGGCCGAGCCCTGCTTGAACGACCGATTGAGTGCAATGGACGCGCCAGCGTGGAGCCGCGAGTAGTAGTAGACTACCGCGTCGTCGTCGTCTGACTCGCGGGTCGTCGTTCCACTTAAGAACGCGATCGCGTCCTTCGCGTGCTATGCTGGAGAGGAGAGCGACCGAGTAGCAGCAGCAGCACCACTGCACTTCTGATGCATATTTCAGGGGATGTGGTGGCAACGTGCGCGGGCTTTTATCGATTGAGATGTTGGCTGATTCGGGGTGAATTTCGCCGATCGCTGAGGGAGTATGTATAAGGAAGTACGGTATTGTAGATGTGTTTGTAATTTGAATGAGGTTTGTATGGAGTTTCGAAAGGAGTTGTTGATAGAATAAGTTTATTAAGATAAAATTGGCTCTAGTATTAGCCTATTTTTTAGCTTATTGAATAACTAAAAAGCAATTTAAATATTTGACATTACCGACAGTGTCATTTCAAGTTCTAGTAATATTTTTAGATAGATTGTATATTATTGTTACATTTTCACTTTTGCTAAAAAAATTTTTCATTTAATTAATCAATTAACTATAAAATATCGTTCATTACCTACCAGTGTAATTATGATAAAATATACGTAAAACTAAAAAAAGTCAAAAATAAAAAAAGATTTAGTTCATTACTTAAAAATTTGTATGAAAGATAAATGTTATTATTTTATCAAAAATAATAATTTCTGTTAAACTTATTAAGATTAATACGTTCATTTTTTAGAAAATAAAATTATAAATACAAACGTTTTTCTATATTACTTTAAAGACTATTTTAGATTCATAAAAATTAATCCATATTCTCATAATACTTTTGACCAGTTTATTAACATTTTTCAAACAGTCATTTTTATACCTCAGTAAATTTTTCACAATCTCGTACAAAATCCATATAAATGTCTGGCCTTAACAACATTTGTTACAGTATATCAAAGTCAACTTCCAAATTTACCATTTTTTAATCGTAAATTACCTATTATATTACACCATTTTTCTTATTAAAATAAAGAAAAAGAAAGTAATAAACCTTTGATTAAAGAATGACACCAACAGCAAAAATTCTTGTAATTTAAAAAAAAATGTATATATATATAAGCATCCATTTTCCCCAAAAGTAATAAACTTTTTTATGAAGACCTTGAACGCCGGCAAAATTCGTTCTAATGCGAAAGTACCCTAAAAATTTAGTACCTCTTGCAATAATCTTACACACCTCTTAACAGCTCTTCGCTGCTTCTCACATACACACACGCGCGCACATTCGCGTATACGCATGAAATCCTCGTTGTAAACGTATTACTCCAGAAGCCGTAAATTTTTCAATATAAACGTAAATCCCCTTCATCATATATTTTCCTCTGGCGCGCAATAAAATCTTCATCTCCAACAAAAAATAAAAATAATAAAATAAAAAAAATCTGATATCCCAGAACCACCGTTCTATACATCGTATAAAAAAAAAAAGAAATACGTGCCATCAAGATCTCACAGCATTCATAATCCATATAGACAAACCACGTCCATCAGCTTCGCACGCCTCGTAGATATAAAAACGATCAATTTTCCACGTAATCAAGCCATCGACCGCTACAAACAATGCACTTTCACGCCTCGTTACTTCCAACGTACACACACCTCGTCGTCCACTAGCTCCCCGATGAAATTAACATTCGCACGCCGATATACTCATTAACCGTCGAGAGGGTGGGCGGCACACACAACCACTGCTGCATATAGATTAATAGCAGCAGTGACCGCGCGATGCACAATGCACTGTATATATATATGCGCGTATACCCCGCAGTCATTATTATATATCGTCGCTGTCCCTGAAGAATCCACTCGCGTATACATATAGCAGGACCGATTTACGAGCTAATTATGAAGATCACCCTTGTAAATAAGCGATATTCGAGTATTATTAATACAGTTGCTCCTTCGGGAGGGATACGTGCGATACTCATACGCGCGCAGCAGATGTGATGACTGCGCTTCTTGCGAGCTTTGTGTGTGCTCGGTTCGCGCACGGATTGCTGTCGGCAGATTTATCATTCCTGGCGTTCTCGCGGTTCTCCCAGTTTTCCACGGTGACAATACGATATGTATGTATATGCGTGTGTATATATAAAAGCACAGGTGTTGTGATTTACGAGCGACGCGGACGTATATATGATTTCGCTATGTCTTGAAAGGTGTGGTGAAATAACGATTCGAAAGTTGTAGAAGTGACGGTGCTTGAATCTGGTAGGATATCACGAATATTGAGAATGCGAAATGCGAGATATAATATAATAATTAGAGCGGTTGGAGGAAAATTATATTATACGATGATTTGGATGATAAATTATGAAAGAGAATTGACATTCCGTGACCGGTGTATTTTGTTGATTAAAAAATAATTAGCACGTTGGATATATAACTTCACTCGTAAATATTACACCCTTCTACCTGTAATAATAATAATTAATAATTTCATCATCCCGAGCACGCGCGAACTTATCATAGTGCTCTTCTCCTATATATAACAATATGCATGAAATCAGGCATTTACATAATCACGCATAATTATTTCACGGAGCGCGCACCTGTCCGGAATGACTGTCATATAAAAAGGAAATTAACGCCCTTCTTACAGCCACCATCGCCCAAATGAGGGGAAGGCACGAGAAAAGGGAAAAATCCACTACATTAATATTAATAAAAGCGATTGAGGTGAAAGACACCACGACCTGCAAGTCCTATACCTCGTCCCTAATAACTAAAAGAACGCACGTATGTGTACCTATATACTCACGCTGCATCTCCTTGTGTACACACACCCAACGGATAAACACTTGAAACCAACGCGTATTATACATAAAAGCTAACATCAGCTTTAATAACTCGTTTAGGCGGATGACTGCAGCGCGCGGCCGCGTCGCCAATCATAATCATATCTGATGAAAGACCTCCCACGCACACACGCGCACGCTCGTGCACACCCTCCGAAGAAGAAATTTACTATTATCGCCTGTGGGTGGGAGGGGCAGCTATGCTGCTGCTGCTGCTGCTGGGTGCTCGAATCCAAGTAGGTCAAATGGAGCATTACTATCGTAGCTGGTAGAGAGAAAGAGAGAGAGAGAGGGTGGAACGTGCGACGGTTCACGGACGCGCGTTACTCCAGTTTTTGGTGCGTGCAGCGCTGCGCAGCTTCCCAACGCGCCTGCAGGTTGACCTAATGAAACGCGAGATCCTGTGAACGCTCCCCTCTCTCTCTAGCCGCGATAAAACGAGCAGTTGCTTTTTTTCCTCGAGAGGGGATGGTTTTTTTAGCGTATCTTTTTTATCACACGGAGAGAAGGGGAGGTGGTTGAGAGAGCGAGAGCAGGTTTCTCACCCGGAAGAAGTTGCACGAAAGGGGACCGAGAGAGGGAAAAGATCTTTAGGATTTTCGGTGTGTATATAAGGTGGCGGTGTTGTTGCGCGCCAAGTATGAGCGAAGAATTTGAAGAATTTTTGGAGGGTGAGAGAAGGAGCCTTTTGTTTCGACGGTGTTTTCGGTTTTGGTGTGCTGGAGGGTTGGGTTGGGTTGTAAAGAGAAGGAATTACTATATATATATATACTGATTTTTGGAAGTAGCAAGGAGTTACAGAATGACGTCAGTGTATATTGTCGAGCCAGAGGCTACGTGATAAAATTCAAGGATTCTGCAGTCTTAGCAGTGTTTTCGTTACATCTCGAGAAATGTGTAAGAGCAGGAAATATATGCGACTGGAATTTTAGAATATAGTTGGAATATTTGTCAAATTTTGAAGAATTATACTTTTCGGTGAGAAATACAGTACAAGTCGAGTTCGCCACGCAGCTTTTAAATCCAGTTCATGCACCGGATCAGATTTATTTTTCATAACTGCTGCAGTTTCGTGAACCGTGAAAAATGCTGGCTTTCTTAAAAGCAACAATTTCTTGTGTTACATTATATTTTATATAAAATGATGTTGAGACGAGATTTTGAAAAATTCTTGATATCAAGCTTGATTTTATATTTTACATTCAGTTTAAAGACTAATGTAACTGTAGGAAAATGCAGAGAAACCGTTAAATGAGCTTTTTTTCTAGTACATTTCGCAAAATATATGTGTATACTGCATGAAAAACTACAATCCACTTGAATAAAAATGAAGTACCGCAAAGTAAAAGGCGTGCTATTAGCGTAATTAGAAAACGCGCCCATTTTATCTCGAGCTATTATTTCATGCGCAAAAATGGCCGAATCTACTAACGAAATTGCATACTTTTTTAAATTTCAAACTCCCTAGGCGGTTAAACGTTGGAACACGAAACGTGAAAAATGATTTCTTTACAGCGGGCCAACAACACGAAATGACTATAAGAAATCGAAACCTTCTTTTCTTCCCACGTGGTACACTTTTAGGAAACTGTAATTATTCAGTTTTTAGGCAACTTACTTCATTCTTCACTCGCCTATAACTCAGCTACTTACGTGTGTTTCCTTCATAAATCTCTCCTGTCCTTTGTCCTTTGTCATATATCTACGTCTCTCTTACCTCGATATCAACATCTGGCCTTTCTCGCGCTATTTCTTTCAATCCTTCACTTCCGACGATTCATCTTTTCTCCTTCCCCTCCGCATTCTTTTTTAGGCTTTCACCTTTCACCGAGAATTTCAAATTTTTTGTTTTTGTCTTCTGCGCTCTTTCAATCTTTCACTCGACTCTCGTCTTTCGCGATATTTTCTTTCCCAACTCTCGCACACGGCTTTTCTTATCGCTCAAGTTAAACCGACACACTTTTCTTTATTTCGTTTCTCCCATTCTCTCTCTCTCTCTCTCCACTACTCTCTCCTTTCGTTCTCTCTTTTAATACTTTTATCCCTTACAATTTTATAAAGCCTTTTTACTCTTCGCTCATTGTCTGCCTAACTTTCTCCATTCCGTTTCGTTATATTTTACTTTTATTTTTAGTCCGTTAGTTTATTAAGTTTCGAGAAGATGTTTTCTCTGCACACGATGTCTGGTTCTTTGATTTTTAACCTATACGACAGTTTGCGTTCATTGTTAACCCTACAGGATAGTGACAAAAATTAAGTAAACTCAATTTCTTTTTACTTTATTATTTTTTGTACACGACTAAAAGTTTCATGTGATATTTTTGCTCTGCTGTATGTTAATTATCATTTCTGCATTTTAAAACTTTATATACACTGAATTCTTAAAGCGAATAAAAAAAATCTGTTTGCATTGTTTACACTGAGAGTTTCTGCTTGACAAACAAATGAAACTCTTTTCTCTCATTTGATGTTGAGGCGTTGTTTGTTGTAACAGCGTACAGGCGTGATGTAGTCTCGGTGCTTTCTCCAGCAGAACAAAAAGCTCCTCGTTTCCTTTTAAAAAACCACCCCAATTAGCTGGAATTTTACACCAAAAAATTCAACTGCTTTTACAATAATTAAATATTTTCATTTAAGTAATAATCACCTGAAAAGTACCCTCTGCATTCGAATCTCCTTCTGACTTTTAGTTTTATTCACGACAAAAGTTCCTCTTCCTCCCGGGACTCCGAGACCTTTCCTAAACGTATTTCCGTATACATATAACGAGCGCGCTTTTAACGCGCCCGTAGACGCGAGCTGAACCGGACGCGCCTGGAAAAATAAAAACTATATAGGTTTTCTCAGCTGCGCAAATAAAAAGAAGCGCAACGCCGCGCTCGTTCTTCGCCTCCTATATAGTTTTGCGAAAATTACGCGAGAAAATAAAAGCAAGAAACGAGAGAGAGAGAGAGAGAGAAAATGCTCGAGCAGATGTGCGCGAGCCTCTCACCCTCGTCTTTTCCCCTATTGTTGGCTTGCACGCGCGTCCAGATCCGCGAAGTCGAGAACAGATATCCTATATATATACATATACCACGTGGATTGTACACAGTGAGTTCGAAGTGTGAGATAGAGGAAAAGAGAGAGAGATGGAGAAAGAGAGAAAGAGAGGTAAGCACAAGTGAGAAATCCCCCTATTTTTCTATTTGCTCAGATCGGAACGTCGCGATATTGCCACACTCGGCAGCGTTATATATCTAGGAATCTTCTCGGTGTGACTCTCTCTCTTATTGGCAGAGACGTAGTAAGTAGTCCCGTCAACGAGTTCAAGATCGCGTTAAACTGATATTGAGCTTTAATAACTAATGGCCTTGATCTGATAGACGTGCGTACGGGGGGGGGGGGGGATAACGGGGGTATATTTTTCAAATATTCGGAGGGAAAACGTTCTTATATGTGTGGCCTGATTTTTTGGTCGATAGAACGAGAAAACCATTTGTCACATCCCATATGTCTTACCAGGGCTGAATATTCGCTAGAACTTCGTTTGTCTGAATTTTAATATAATCTCGCAGAAGGATTAATGGTAAAATTACTCGGCTCGAAAATTCGTGTGGCCTCGGCATGAAATTAAATATGGCTATATATATACACACGTTTAGATTTAAAAATAGCAATTTTATTATAAACGTGCTGCTGTTGCTATTTTAAAACATTTTTAATCTTTATCAATGTAAATGTATGTCTTTAAAGGTTTTTCATCTCGGAAATAGATTTTGACCTACATACTTACAAAATGTTTTTTCAATTTTCAGATAAAATCGAAGAGTTTCCTACCATAAAAGTCTTGCAATCTTTATTTTCTCAAAAAAACTTCGTGCAATTTTCATGACTTTGGACTATCTTACGATAACATTTTCACTTAAGAGCTACTATTTTTTTTTATTGCACAATCTCAACGAATTCTGTGACCTTATCTTTTTAATTACTTATTCTGATGATGTCGTTAATTTTAACGCTAAAAACTACCTTTAGATCGAAAAAGTAAAACTTACTGCCGGGCACTTTATGAAATTGCTCTAGAAGCTTTAAAGCGACCATGTAAAATTAAATACAATATCATATATTGTACGTACGCATCATAAATGATATTTACCTATCAATTAAGTTTAATAGGTTTGCATACTTTTATGCTTTTAAGAAACAGTATTATAGCTTAATTAATTAATTTCTTTATTAATTTAAATATTATTCATTTGATTATATATTTATACAATTGAATAAAAGTCTATCGATAACTCATTTATTTTGCCCTCCTTTATTACGCCTGATAAGAAAGAATAACGATAATTGTATTAAAATATTACCATTTCATAAATTTTAATAACACCATAAAATTCAATTGGAATTTGTACCTAAAAAATAGAAAAATAAATCACTGATGTACCGTTTTCACAGGTCATGAAATTTAATTTCCATGCACGTGACGCAATACAACTCCGACGAAAATACCGTCAACTTCCTTAATCTCAATTACAACTTTCATAGCAAAAAGATAAAATCCATCGCGATAGTATTATTCTCGCACTCCTCTACAGGCAATTTCACCAAAGTTTAATAACAAAGCGCGCAAAGTTGTTGCTTTCAATTTTAAAAGTTTAGAGATGAAAAAAAAGTCGCACGCTTATAATAGTAGTATAACGCGAACAAATTTTTTTTACATCTTTCTAGACTACAACGAAGACAAAATCGCGCACTAAGTACCGTAACAGCTCTTTTCGAAGTGGCGTGCGAGTATAAGTATCCCTAGATTCAGTCACGCGGGAAGCGTCGGCGAAAAGTGCCTCGCGAGAACAGTGCACGGCACACCAGGCGAACTTTAAACTGCATATAACACGCCCCCGACAAAGTTGTCCGCGAAAATGGCAGGGAAGAGATTGTTTTAATTCGTGGACTCGGTTACCACTACGGTACTCCCTCGTGTATTATACCTAGGTAAACTTTTCCTTTTCTTTTTTTTTCTCTGGTCTAGTTGGAATGGAATGCTTCTTAAATCGGATGGTTTTGTAAGGGAAAACGTATTGTACTGTGGTACTTGGAACGAATGTAGTTCTATAATACTGAAGTGTATATATAGCAGAGTAAGAAATGATTTTTACAATGCGACACATTTTATATTCCCTTTTGAAAGCATCTACGTAAATTAGAATTTTTATGTATACATAGTAGCTATTACCCGGTTCAAAGGAAATTTTTAATTTTTTCCAGAGAAAGCCCCACGATGTCACTTTCCGTTTCAGTAATGTTAATCCTATATATACAAACTTCCTATTCCGAGCGAGTATATACTTGCACGAATTTTTCGTAATACCCCTGGCTACATGTGTTCTAAAATTAAAAAATTTAAATTTATAAACTGTATGCTCCTGCAGCTTACAAAAATTTAATCAAAATTATTCCTAGTTTAAAAATATTTACAAACTATACAACCGTAATCTAGAAAAAACTGAAATAACAACATTCAAAACGCACAAATTAAAAAAATAATCCCTTATTGTATAACAAGCCTTATGTATCCTTTCCTATATACACGAACAGGAAATTAAATTTTCCAATTCGTTGGTTACACATATATATATATCCAAAGTAATAAAAAAAAGAAACAAGAAAAACCAACCAAATTGGCGCGCACGTGAAACACACGTAAACAGCGAACAAAAGAGAAAACAAAAGCGAAGAAACGACGCACACCGCGGCACACCAGGGAAAAGGAGAAGCGAGAACACAAAGAGCGCGAAAATTGAAGGGGATTAAAACGGCGGTGAAGAATTTGACGAGCCTTTTGTCGTGAGCACGTGCACACATAGTGGGGTGTTAAAGCCTAACGAGAAGGCTTTTTTGTACATGTGTGCGTGCGTGTGTTTATATATATACACACACGGCAATATTGGCTAGCCGATAATAAACGCGCCGCTACAAGTACCGTACTATAAGCGGAAAAAGCGATCGCGCGGGGTTCTGCCAGCGCACGCCGAGTGTGCGTAATGGACGCGCATCGTTGCCCCCGCACACGTCGTACTGCTGGCTCTCGATTATATAGCCTCTCTGCTATATACCACATTTGTTTGGATGCGATTCCCGCGAGCGTGGACGGTAAAGTTCAGGCTTTGATGTTTGCGAACGATGTGTGTCCCTTGCCTCGTATCTATAAAATTAGATCTAGCGTATTATTCAGTTTCATGAGTGCTGTTTATGAGTAGGCAAATTTATTTGCGAATCACGTTCGTGCGTGTAGAACTCTCGAAGCGATTCGAACATAAGTAATTAATTTTATTTTGCTAATTGTTGGCCATTTCATATTTTTTTATTAATTAAGTATAGCTATTTGAAAACGTTAGGATGATTTTTGTGAGGTTTCTCGTTTTAAAATTTTTTTTACAAAGGCTTATTATTAAATATTAAGGCTTAAAGTATAAATATTTACGGCACAAATATAAGCAATGAGGTAAATGAATAAAATTCATTCATTTCCATCGACTGTGAAAATTTATAAAATCTTATGTGGATAGAAATTCAAATAAATATATACTTTACTATCGCCGTTATGTACTTCAGGTAAATACTGTTATACAGATTACATGAAAATTTATGTAGTCTAAAAATTTATTTACTGAGGGCATCTTTTAACCTGGTATATAAACATACTATAAAATAAATATTCATTTATATCAAATTTTTTACTTCGAAAACCCAGCGAACTTTTACAATTTTAGTAAGACCAAAAAGCCACCTATAAAAATACTCTTCACTTTATTATATAAACCGTCAAAGCACTCAAAGTCATATGCGGTAAAAATAAAGATCCAACATTGTCTGTGTAAACGCTATACTCTACACAAACCTAATACCCTCTATTTATTTTCACAATAACCCGCCAACACTGTAAAATTAGATTCCACCTGTATAGCTTTTTTTTTCAGCACCTACCACTAGCACTCACATAGCGCGCGTCCGATGAAAAAAGTATCAGGCCAACGCTGCGCACGTACAAACTGCAGTGCATATAGCAGCAGTAGCAGCAGCAGCAGCAGCTCTCATGACTTCGCGCCATACCGGCCGGCACGAAGCAGCATCAGCAAACTTTCACTCGGCCAATCAAAATGCACTAAACCATTTCTTTCGGCCTTCTCCATCTCCTCCTCCACTTCCTCATCGTAACGAAATTTCCTCCCCTTCTCGGCTACCATTCGAAATTTCGCTCGTAAAACACGACCAACTCCAGGGATAGGGTGCGAGCCTTTTGCTCCGAGTCGTCGCGCGAGCGTGCACAGTGAATGTTTCATTTTTCATCGAGGGACGAGGGCGCAAACTGCGTTATATACCCGACACAAAACAGCAGCTGCAGCAGCGAGCTTTCGAACTTCCGCGCGCGCCCCCGCGCGAGCTTTTAACTTCGATAACGCGATTACTACCGAGGGGAAACTTCGACGATGTTTTGCCAGGCGCGCGTATACGGACTAGCCGATATATAAAACGTTCTTTACGGCCGTACGCGAGGCCTTTTTTACACGAAGGGAAAAAGGAAAAGAGACACGAAGTCGAGAACGATGAAGAGGCAAAAAAGTGAATGAAGCGCGCGGAAGAAGAAGAAGAAGCGGAGGAAGTCTCCGGAAATAACCTCCGCGATGGAGCAAACGCTTTATGAAGTGTTGTGCAAACAAAGTGGTGCGGCGAAATATTAACGAGACCGATGGGGATTTAGGCGCGCGCTCACGAGAGACTTGAGGATGGAATGTGTATATGTATATGGGTTCTCTGATGTATATTGCTTTTTTATTGGCGGTCCTTTGCAAACAGAATAAATCCCGCGTGGTAAATAAATCAGATTTTATGTGAAAAAATAAGGCGAACGGCCGGGTTTTGGTAAAATTGATGAGTGTAAAATGTGTATACATGGAGGTTGGACAAACATTTCAGGTGGCAACTGGCGATATATTCTAATTATTAAAAATGTACGCGTGACAACAAACGAATATATACTACTCACGCTCCGTTTCTGGTTACAATTTCTAGCAAATCATTCTGTATATCCGCATTTTTCTTTAATATTAACAATATTAAAGACAATAGTTCTGTCGTATAAAATTCTCATATCGTTCAGGCACATCTATTACATTTATTATTATACACACAAACTCACCTGATACCCATTTGTTGTTACTCAATCAATCGATGAAAAGCTGTTGTAAGCAGGGTATTACCGTATAGGTTCATTATTGCGCAGTACGTTTCGAATTTGTCGGAGAGTGATGTTCATTCGGCGAAGGGATCGAGTGTACATATATATATATAGAGATAGCAAGGGAGCTGCGAATGTCGTAATCAGCTTCGAGAGGCATAACCAAGAAGCAGCAACGTGATAGCAGAACAGCCGCAATTACGGCGTCGGCATCAGTGCAAGGTAGAAACGCGCAAGATCCTAAATTACACGTTGATGCATCTCCAAACCGTTAAGTTGCGACGTACAACGCAATTACAATTACATTAGGCGCCGTTATTTCAAGTATATATATATTATATCGTTCTTCCCGTGGGCGGTGGTACACAGGGTGAAAGAGAGGGTGGAATGTACAGGGAAAAGAGCGTTTTATAAAGTAATTAGTATAATTAAACTCATTAAAAGTTACAGGAAAGATGCTTTTAATGAATGTGGAGTGTGTTGTTTATGTACATATAGTTCTCACGTGTTTCGTATGTAGATATATTTACTTGAGTAATTACAAACTTTGATGCTTCGATTATGTTTAAAGAGGAGTGTGTATTAATGATGCGATTTGAAATTCCTGACAAAATAACAGGCGGGAGCGATGGCTTTTTGTTTTCGAATTAATCGTATAAACTGCGGCGACGTGACTCTGCAAAACAAACACGTAGGTATATGGAATAAATTTATATATGAATTTTTTTTTAAAAATTTTATCGTGATTGAAATTCTCTTTGTACTCGCGTGCACAAAGGTCGAGCATATACAGATATATGCAAACCATACCGTATCGGCATTAAAATCTTTTGTCTTCCTCTGCATGAACGCAATGAATTTTAAACTGCGGTGGGCGTTACCGTATAATGTAGTTTTATTTTTAATACCCCCCGCTATTAAATATTGACTTTAACCCGCGCACCTTTCGCTGCGCACTATAAAAATACGAGAAAATGTCATTATCTCTTGACAGTTTTTCCGCACTCCGCACAATGATAATTAGCCACGTAATATTCCACCTTTCACCCTAATATAATTAAGCACGTACTATGCATATACACACATACACACTGCAGCTACATTAATTTGCATAAAATCATATAATATATACTCAGCGATGAGTTTCGCGCGTTGATACGGAAAATCAAAATACTTTCTTACTTTCTATACGGCATATATAATACACGAGTGTGATGTAGCACACTTTAGTGTTATATACAGTGTCCAGAGTTATTATTATACCTATTCGCAGAAAAACACTCGGCGAAGCGGAAAAAGAGCTTTCCTACTGGCGCGTGCAGTCACGGGTCATAACCTCGAATTTAAATTAAAAAAAAGCACAGGCGAGGCCCGTGATACTCAGCCAGTCGAAAAAGTTAATTTTAAAGTTTCCTTTCGCACGCTATACTATACTGCGTGTGCAGGCATAGCGGACGAATTGTATGCTCGAATGGTAGGAGCTATTATCTTTTACGAGTAGTTTGTCAAGATAATGGGATTTTTTTTTAGCGCTTTATTGGATTGATAGGTATCTTTATTTAAATCATACAAACCATGTTCAGTGTTACGCTGGGTTATTTAGATGAACTATTAATTTCTTTATTAATATAGGAAATAAAATTTAGAAATGGCATGTTATATACATGTATATTCGAGGAATAGATTGACAAATTAATTGGTATTTTAATATCGAATGATTTTGCATTAAAGTAAATCGATAATAATAATAATAATTCGAATTGGCTAATTTCGATATAATTATTTGATTTACACATCAGTTATAATACGTTTGCATGGTATACGAAAGAAAATCTATTGACTTCATATACTGATAATACAATCTGTACATTAGATTGAAATGCATATTATTAATTAATTTGTAGAATCAATCGAAATTTACTAAACAAGTTAGAATTTGAAAAATATCATCTCATACAGACATTATCATTTAATCTGTAGAACGTAATTATTTTCAACACTATAAATATATTAAATTCAAAAGTACAAATAATAACAGAAAATTATCATCATAAAACAATTAAACCTTACACACGCTTATATTATATACGTATGCAGCATTTTTGGAAGACAAAAGATTCATCACCGCAAGCAATTCTTCCGCAACACACATATCTACACGTAACCTTCGACTCATCCCCAACTCTAACACGAATTCCTACCATCCACTTAAATAGTACATACACACTCACCCAGTACGAGGAATTCGGAAAAGAAGAATATACGAACCGCCGAGAACGAACGAGATGGACAGGCGCTGCGTGTCGGACCGAACCGCTCTAATACCACTGAAATCCCCCGTCGTTCTTCATATATATACACACACATACACATACACAAAACGAGATAGCAAGACAGACCCGCGACGCCGCAGGCTCTCTACGCGTTTACGCACACGCTCGAGTAGACTCTCTCTCTCTCTCTCTCTCTGTTCAACCATGATGCGTGAACTTCCTATACCGACTCCTACAGAGATAAACTTTGACCTCCTTTGTGCCACTCATTTTATTTTCGATCCATATACACATATACGGCGCGCAACTTATTAAACGAGTTGTACAACATATACACGGGTT
This sequence comes from Torymus tubicola, assembly GCA_035583055.1. NCBI lineage: Eukaryota > Metazoa > Arthropoda > Insecta > Hymenoptera > Torymidae > Torymus > Torymus tubicola. Next base: position 38,698 of record JAWWEQ010002980.1, read on the forward strand.
TATCTCAACTATATACATTCAGAAATCTTAACGTCTTGTTGCTGCCTATAACTTTCACTATACTGCTCACCATTATCCAACACGTAAAGCCCGAGACATAGTCATACAACGATATTATTGCAGAGCCTGTACCTTATACAATGCGCGTTAAGTCTGCGTATATATATACACACATATAAACTCGGTGCTGAATTCACAACGCGCATGCGAGTTTTTGTACAGAGCTTATCTGTCGCTATATATACGTAGACACTGTGTATACACAAGACCCTCCGCGAGCGAAAAAGAGCCAGCCGCCAGTCGACGATCCCCATGTGCCGACTATAATATGCGCTTCTTTACAGTAAACCCAGACGATGTCCTCTTTAGGGAGGGGTGAAAGACTCGGGGTTGAGGAACTCTAATCGTTTTGTGGAGAAATTCAAGAGATAGAAGTTCGTTCGTTTGGTATACGGCACGGTTGGTTGTAGAGAGAGAGAGAGAAACGCAAATGACGCGTATAAGTGTATATATGGAGATGGTTGCGTATATAACGACAATGAAAGCTCTGTGATGTTGGCGAATGCATGCGGTATACACGTTGTGCGTACATATATATATTTATGCAGGTGTGTAATGTTCAATGCTTGCTATTTGGCGGTTTACGATCCTGTGGAATGGAACGATGTTGTGGGTATAAGTAGTCGAGGTGATGAAAGAAACGTTGATTATTGTGGTTGTGGTTATTGGTGTAGCATGATTATCTTGTTACTCGTAGGGATAAATGTATTTAATGGAGCTGGCTTTACTCGTAACAAACTCATGATTTGATAATGTGTTACAATTATGGAAAATGTTGTAATATACATTATACATTATATATAATTTGTGCTGCATTCTACTTTTTAAACCCTATTGTGATTTATATAACTATTTAATATTATACGCGTAAATGAATGATTATATAAACCAACAATCTCTTTCTTTCAAATACAATAATAATCTCATTTCAATAAAACCCTCGTACAATATTCTATCCCAAATCTACATATAAAACCCTACATTTTCGCGTTATACAAAGTAATAGACACTTGACAGTTATCTCTCGTCCTTTCACATCATTCTCTTAAAAACTTATCGGCCTCTTGTAACCATTTTGTAATAGAGTTGAATTGTTTTCGCTGTCGTGCCTTTTTACGGCCCCTACTCCCTCCCCCCATTCGTGTTTCCTTACACAGCAATGCACTCACGTTATGAAAAATTGAATGACCGATTCCATAAGATCTTATATAAATTGAATCTATAAAGGAACCCCTATATATACACCTTCCGCTGTATACCACCTCCGCGCGTTCAAAATAGTCGCCACAAATCTTCGCGCCAAAAGCCCGCAATATATAAATTATTTTTCCTCTATATATATATACAGGTTTCAAAAAGCACCTCGGCTTCAACCCTCTGCGTTCTTTCTTAAATAAAATATTCTCTAAATGTCTCTCGAAACCACCACGAGGGCACGCTCGCGCGCTTGCTGCAACAATAAGGCAAAATCGAAAGATGCCAATCAGAAAAATTGAAATTCAGCCCTCGCGCGGTCACGATATTTTTCCCTAGGATATAGCTGCCCTTGCACACACGTATATATATATATATATATACATAAGAGCAACATTTTTACAATTTTTCATCAAAATTTTTACACCCGCGAGCGGAAACCGCGCCGCGCATGGAATCCTTTTATTGCGCCCACGTGGCCCTCCCTGCTGATCTGGAACTTTTATGTGTATATGTATACGCTCTGTGCACGGTCGTCTATGTTTACTGCGCGGTGGCCGCGTCGCGGCTTTGGGCAGCGTTAATTAAAAAACACCGCCCGATGGTACTGCATGTGTAGATATACGTTATATATATATACTACTGTGTATCACGTGTTATTCGCCTGTGGTTTTTTCACTTTCAAAAGTCAAAGCGGTTATCGCGCGAATCAAATGAAAGAAGGGACAAAGAAGTGAGAATAGTGCGAGGACGTGTGCAAGGAAAAATGAGAAGACTGTGGGAAAAAGACTGACGAGTAAGTGGGTGCGGAATAATTAAGAGACGAGGTTTTAATTGAAAAAGGAATTAACTACGTTTGTGTTGCGTTTTAGTCAATTTTAGTATCGATTGGAATCTCTTGTATTGCCTTTTAATGTATATTTTAATAAATTAATTCTTCATTTTACAATCATCACAATACTTTCTATTGCTATTCTCAATATTACTCTTTATTCTTCTACTAAAGACAGAAATAACGCAATACAAAGCTCATCTCTGAAAATAACCAACGAAAATATGAAAAAAACTTTTCAACCCGCGTCTTTCCTATTTCTCTGCTTATTTTTCCCTCACTTAATAAACCGCCTTCTGTCTCGGGCAAAATTCTTAGAAAAATAATAAAACCTCTCATATCCCCTTGAATCAACAACTATATATATATATAAACGCGGCTCCTAGCACTATTAAAAAGACACGCTAATTATTGTCCTTCACCCGCAGCATTATTAAAAGCGTGCCGCACTGCAAGACAGCAAACAAACTGTCACAAAGACCACGTCGAGTAAAACAAGTCGCGCAAAAGTAACCCTCTACCCCGTTCTACCTCTCACCCCCTTTCTACAAAGAAACGCGCGGGTGAGAAAATCGAGACTCGGCCAGTCGGAAAGAGTCAAGAGAAAAAGAGAAAACGATCTCGCTCACTTTGTCAAACGCGGGGGCGACGGAGCACGAGACTCGGCCATCGAGTCGCGCGAGATTGACCGACGGATATTGAATGGAAAGAGCGAGCGGTTCTCTCTCTCTCTCTCTCACTCGGTTCTATTAAACGACGCTAGCGAGCACGCGACGTTTGTAATTGGCCGTTTGAAGCGCGCGTCGACGCCTCCGACATGATTGACTTGCGGCAGCGGCAATTTCGGGCGTTTTTGGTTCATTTGCCTTGTGTCGCACCGGTTGCTCGCGCTCTTTGACGCCAGCGAACTGACACTTGCCGAGCGTTCATATTCCTTTCGCAGGAGCTTTTTACGGTCGCGTACATGCGATGGATTGAGCTTTATTTGTTGCTTTGTAGGATTTTCAATATAATAGTTCGTGGTTTTTATGCATTTTTGCGGTAGGATTATTAATCTTTAATGATTCTTTATAATCTTTTTTGCTTATACACCTCGTTACGTTAGAAGTTATGAACGAACGTTAACAGCAACCGTTTATCACACCCCCACAACATCATATCACTACACCATCACTATTCCACTACCACCATAAACGATCATCTTCAAACCGTCATCTATACCAACAATCTTCCTTCTTGAACCTATATCCCCTCTAACTCTCACACAATCGATCTCACATCCTTGTGTATAGTGAAGAAAACGGATATATATATATATAGACCAGCGCAACCGCCCTTCATCTCTTCTTCTCTGTTATCTATATAAACGCACGCGGTTATCTCCATATCGCGCACACGTTTTTCCCTGTCGCTTTATACACATATATATACATAACCCAGGGAGCCGCAGCGCAGTCCTTGGCCGCCTGCGGGTAATTGGGTCGTGAGCGCTCTCTCGCGCGCGCGCGCGCACGTGGCCTGACGAATGCGGTATAGTGCGCAGATCCTTCGCCGTTGGTACCCCCGAGCGTATTTCATCGCGGGGGTGGACTGTGGTTACGCAGTCAAGGAGACAGAGAGATATAGTGGGTGGGGGGAGTGGGAGCTTTAAGGTGGTGTATGGGTTTCTTTTTTTTTTGTCGAAGAGATGTGAGTGTTTTGAGGATTACGTGACGTTGATACATTCGGCGTCGTTATTCGTAGTCGTGTTTATGTATATGTATCTGGAGTAGAGTAGTATGAAGGGTGACAAAAGATAAATGTCGGTATATAGAGGTGGATTTTAAAGGAACCGCAAAACGGTCTAGCACATGGCCTTGTCTATAAGGTTCGCATTTGCGTTGTGTATTATAGTGGAAATGCCGAAATACACCGTTCGTTCATTAGGGGGGGTTTGGTCATTAATTCTAAACGCTCTCGAAGGATTATTGTTATCAGGAAGCGCAGTTCCGGGCATTGAAAGTTAGCTATGTAGTAATGCAAGAGATGTATGGCGGCTGTTTAGGTAGAAAAATGAGTGATAAAAAAAAATAAAAATTGTGTTTCGCTGCGATAACGGTGGTACCGTAGGTTTATATATTTACGACGTTATTAACGCAATCTGATGTTCTTAAAAATTATATATTACAAGAGTTAAGTTACTTTTATGGCTCCATAAAGTTATCGCATAAAAATTTTGCTTACATCTATTATATACGCGCGCTTTAATCACTCCTCAATTTACTATATGATTTCGTACTTTATCATATATAGCTCTATATATTCGAAATTGCGTTTTATGCCCAGAACAAAATGAACCATATAATTTTGGATATAATAAAATTGAGTATTGTAGATAAAATTAATGGAAAATAAATGTAATAAGTGTTCATTAGAGAAAATTAAAAGAATTTGATTTTCAGCGATCCGAATATTTATATATATATATAAGTACAGATTTCAGTTCATTATCAGTATTAACGACATTTATTTTATTAAAATAACTTGATGAAAATCAACGTTTGTATTTTCAGTATAATATTGAACTACATCTATTACGAACGAAAATAATTGTACTCAAATAATTGACTTAAACAGCGCAATTAAGAAAATCAAATAAACCTTATATATATATATATATATATATAGAGCACAAAGCGATCAAAACTTTATTGAACACGCTGCTTATAGCCTGTTTTATACAACCCAATAATTTAAAGTTTAATAATAAATTATTTATTAAATTTCTTTGGTATTTCAAAATTAAATAAAATTGTAACGAGATAAAAGGACGTAAAATTAACAAAATTCTACCTAATTAATATTTTTGCTTAAGTCTCCCACTACCTCCACATCAAATCAAATGAAATAAATAACGAGTCCATGTGAAAATACGATAACAACGTACACTTGCACTATGTCCAAACGAGAATCACTCCGTCATCTACTTCTGCTTGCAATCAATTAGAAAACGACGGTCTCTCATTAGAGATCCCCTTTTCGCCTTCTCCTATACACACTGGAAACAAACGCACGCAGTTCTAGCTCCTATTCACCGAAAAACTTTTACCTCTCTCTCGTCGAACAACAGCAACGCGAACGACACTCGAAACCGTGACAGCATCAGCAGCATGCTTGAAACGCGTTGTTGTTCTCTCTCTCTCTCTCTCACCCCTTTACAAACAAACAAAAGCACGCGAGAACCGTTTAAACGTTAAAAGCTCGCTCTTTCTCTCTTTCTCGCGATTCCGAAGGAGCAGTACACAATGCTCGTGCATTCCAAAAAGCAAACGGCGAGCATCAAGGATTTATGTAACTATGCTAGATGCAGTATATATATGCGTGGCGTACGTTTTGCAAGGAATGTGTGCATACATATATATAGGAGGGTACATTGTCGTCGGCGACGAAGATTGACGTCGGTGTGCAGAACCCGTGCACCAGAGGGGCTAATTTCCCGCGTGCGCGCGCGCGCATGCCGTCGGAACGACAGAGCTTTTATCACCCGGCGGGAATTTCAAGCGTTAATTACTTACGCCTCGGCGAGTCTTGAGATCCTTTGAGAAAACGGGGGACAGGAGAGAAAAGTCTTGGCCGGAGTTTCTCCGATTATTTCTTTGGACGTTTAATCAAGGAATGACGGCTGTAAGTGGGTTGGAGCGAGTCGTCGATATATAGGGCGACGAGGGCGCGCATCTGATTAGATTTAGCCGTTTGCCAAGTTTCGGTGTGCTATTCGAGATGGATGAAAAGGGTTACGGATCAAACGCAGGTGCGTACCTGAAAGTTCGAGGGAAATTTATAATGATACGTAACTTGTTTTATGAAAACAGTCTACAAGAGAGAGAGAGAGAGAAAGAGAGAGAGAGAGAGAGTCTGTGAAATTGAGTAGAAATACAGATGCTATAGAAAAAAAGGAATCCTCCTCAAATATTTAATACCAGCTAAAACGTTTTTATCCGTCTAATGAAATTGGATACATCCACCAGGCTTAATGCACATTTAAACAGATCGCATTTCAAATCCTCGTAAAATTCTTTAGCTGACGATAATTCTGTTATGCAGGTATATATAGAGGTACTTGAACGCGCGCGTGACAACGATTTGAAAGTGGCTTTAATCAAGTAAAAGCGCGGGCGGGATCCGCGTGTGGCACAGGAAAAGGAATTATGGCTGTTTAATTTTGGAAATGTGCAATTTCGCGAAAATCACTTATATATAGCGCGATTTGCACATATTACTGGCATTGGCTGACATACAAATTGAAAACTGAATATTTATGAGGTGATATGAAAATTTTTTTTAAACAGCCCACACATTTTCGTCAATTATTCAGATCTGTCACGCGGGATGTTCGAATATCTGATACGTGACCCGTATATATATACGCATCTATTTAATTCTACATTATACGGTACATCATTCTTTGTGGTTGTACAGTATTTTAAATAAAAATTAGCTTATGACAAAATTGTGCATTTTCCAGGAATAATTTTAATATTCCTTATTTAGGTTGAAAATTCAATTCTAGCGAAATAAATTTCACTTAATATTATAATAACGACTTTTACGTTTAATATTCAAATATTCTACATTGAATTTTCATATAATAAGCAAAGCATTTTTATACGCTTTGTAAAATGTTTCCATCATTTCTCGTCAAAGCTTCTTTTGACTCCATAATTATCATAAGCGAACATTCAGTAGAAAAGTTCAACTGAAAATTCTCCAAGTACAACAACAAAACTTCCATGATTTATTTGATAATTTTATGAAACCATCGCAGTCCCGTATATAAATCTTGCTACCAATAAATAGAATACAAAAAACGAGACAACTTTTTCTGCCTGTAATCCTCATTATTACATAAATCTTCCAACGCAGCTATCTGTCACCGCCTAATGCCACGAAAAAAAAAAAATTGCATTCAATCATGATCCCCCCCCCCCACACGCGCGCCAATAATTCATAAGGCGCAACGTGTCAATTTTCCATCCGGAAGGACAGCACCTAACGAGACGCTATATCTCTCTTCCTCTTCTCCTCCTTCTCGCATAGTATATACGATCCATCCATAACACTCTACGAGTATATGCGAAGGGTATAAGGCAGCACCATGAGCACAAAGGGCTGTACTTGCGCGATATCAGGGAGCTGTATACATGTTCCTGACACGCGCGAATATTTAGACGCGATGAAAAGTCACTCTCTCTCTATCGGCATCATTTACCGGAGGAAAAGGAAAGGGAGAGCTGCCGGTAATAATGAGGCGATTAATCTTATCGTCCGGAACACCGAGCACAATGACGTACGACACGCGCGATCTCCGCTCTCTCCCCCCAGTTTTTTGTTTCCTTCCTCTTCTTTCGTTATACACGTGCAGGCGCGCGGCGCCGAAATATTGTTTAGATATATATATATATACATATATGAGCATATCACCAAAACTTTTACATCTACTTGAAACTGACTAAATGGCTTATTTATGCTGGGATTTTAGCCTCAAATAATTATAATTCTGCAAATTTTCATTATTTAGGTAATAAGTAATGTTTTTGCCGAGTAAACATTAAATGCTAATTCTCGTAATCGATTTAGAGCCCCTAAAAATAAAAAAAATGCAATATTTTCTAGTAAAACTCAATAAAATGTCAAGATTCTTTATAATATTTTTTTAAACCACCGTTAATTTAACTGTAGCACAACTATAATATAGTTTGGTTTCACTTTATTGTTGATGTAATCATAACTTGTCATAATATATTAATGTGCAGAAATAGACGCATTACTTATTTACAATATAAAACTTTTAGAACCTTAGGAGTATAAGTAAAATGGCTGTTTTACATATTCTAGTGTGTACGAAACACAATGCTATTCTTATGGGAGAAACGTGCACTTGGGAAAAAATGAGTAACACTGACGAGATCTTATTCTCCAAGCGTTCAAATGAATATATGTGGAAAAGTATAGGACTGTGCTCGCAATTGGTTTCTGGTAATTTTTTTCATGAAAAATGATAAAGTTTTGGGGATATGTCCATATATATTAAACACGCAAAATCTATATAGGTACACACATGCGTTTTCGTCTGCGCGTAAATGTATAAACCGTATAATATATATCAGAGATTGAAAGTAGTATGTGCGTGGGAGGATCGTACGCATACTTACAGCTCGTGGAATCGCTTGGTTTACCATGTCACTGTCTGTCACCCTCTCTATATATTCCCCTGCGCATATATGAGACATATAACCGATAGCGTTTTTGGGAGTCAGTGGATCGTTGGAGGGGGAGAAATACATCGATGAAAAGTGGGTGACGGAATTCATTGCGGCTAGAGAGATATTCGGGGAACAAAGTGTACTCGACGCGCGCGTCTCCTTTGTCGCGTGTTTTTTCTCCTTTTGCCAGCTGCGCGTCCGCTTCACTTTCGGAAATATTCGTCTCCGGGAAATTTAATATTGTGAGTGCGAGAGTTACGCGAGACGCGAAGGGTAACTTATTCTGTTTTTTTTTTCATATACGAATAAAACTTTTGTGAGTCTTATTTGAACTTTGTGGAATTTCAGTAGCTGAGTTTTATCGAATCATACGATATTTTTAGAAAAGTAGCAGAATACAATAATGTTTCTTTCAAATGCAAAAAGTTCAATTAAATTAACGAAAAACTGATGGAAATTTATTTATAACGAATCAGACAGTATTGAATTTGTGTCGAAAAAGATATTCACTAAACCGTGCCAAAATCTCGTAGTATCCGTTCAACAACTTGACATAATCGAGTATAAAGAGACGCACTTGTCATTGAAATTCCCTATAGCATATAAACGATCCTCGACCTTCTCTCATGTGTCCTGGCCTGCTTCGACAGCAGATTGAAGAGCACATGGCACTTGATGCAAGCATATTTTTGCAATCTTATGCTGTTTTCAAGTTACGTTGTCGCTTTTTTGCCTAACATGTGCTGAGAGCTACTTACCAACGCTGGTGTAACTACTCTAGTTGTTCTAGAGTAACATTTACATTTGTAGATTTACTATACGGAAAATAAAGGTTTATGTGACTCTATATCACAATATAATACAAAATCCTTCTTACATTCAAAATCCTTTTTACTTTTCAACAATAACACCGAAGAGTAACGAAAACTCTAAAACCTCAAACTTCCAAAAGATCATTGAAAATGAAAAAAAAGAAGAAACCATGTTCTCATCATCCTCATTTATTTAATGCTACATGCCATACACATCAAATTTATGTCACGAAAAAGAAATGAAGAGAACGTTTAAAAAGTAACTTCAGCAACAGCTCAGAAAGATTTAAAATTCTTCAAAAAGTCGCTCAATACATTAAAATTTCCACTCTCTTCTCACGCGTTCTTCCCCTCGGCGAAAAATAACAGCATAACAACCTTCCCTCCGCGCAAACGGAATTCCGCATAGCGACGTCGACGCTCGCATAGAGACCGACGTGCGCTGACAGACGCCCCGAGCTCATAATTAATTCAAAAGAGCAAACTTCCAGACCCTATCTTTATATACCCTCTTGTGCGAATATATATATACACGACGCTTGCACGGAACTTCTCTACCTCCTCTCGCACTGGCCGCGTGTACAACGATATAATGGTAGGGTGTAGGTGCCTGCCTCTCTCTCCCCCTCTATGTGTAGTGCAAAGTTTTCGCGCGCGAATTGACGCAGTTCTCGAACTCGAGCTCTCTGAAGCCCTCACCCTCCAACTAAACGCATTGTCGCGCTTGGTGCTTATTATAAGAGAGGGAGAGGAAGGGAAATCGAGCGCGAACGACAGAAGCGCAATTGTAGAAGTACACGTGGGCGACGGGTAATATCGAAATGTTTGAGAAAATCAGTTGCGTCCGGTTTAATTTCTCGTGCTTGGTATATACTGAGTGTCGCAGACAAAGCAATAGGTGACAACGGAGGCTGTTTCATTTGTCGAATTGCAGGAACTCGATTCTGATTTGAATTGTGTGCTGGGTACGAATCAGTCGATGCAGTGATTGGTGTTTTTGATGCTTGCTTTGGTCTTTGGCAAATTGACGTTGTTCAGAATCTTTCTTCAATTGTTGTATTATGCAAGAATCCAATCAGAAAAGAACATTCTTTTTAAATATTTAATCTGATAAATATATCCGCCCAACATTCGATTTTATTATTAGTATAAATATAATTTCGCTGAATGAAATATTTTATTTCGACACGTTATATAAATTAAGAATGAAAGCGATAATTTAAAATTACCCGAGGTTTTGCGCAACCAATTTCATACGAATCGTTCAACATTTCTGAATTGCAAATAGTATTATTTGCACTCCATTGAAAAGCAAGTTGATTCAAATTGACATTTTCATTTGGAACTGAAACCTATGTGTAAAAGCAGTTGAAAAATTGCTCTAACGTTTTAATAAAAGTCATTTTCTCTTTAATTTAGATAATTAATAGCATTAAAGATCGATATAACGGTAACAAATATGAAAATATAATAAACCAATTCGTCACTTTTATACGTACATCGATGATTAAATAACCATTTTTCCAAGCTAACGATTTTTCCATACACAAAACCTTTTCGTTCAGCGTTGAAAAATTTGTCTCGTGTACCTCTCGATTGGCAATTTCCTCTTTTTTAGAAAAGTAATAAAATTGCATCATAAAGTACTATTCGACAAAACTAACAAAATGGCTTGTGTTACAAAAACTTTTTTTATCCTACTGATATAGACAACAAAAGTATAAGAGCATTAAACATTAAAAAACAAATTGAAATTACGTATGTGTAATTCTTGAAATAAAAATTATAAGAATAAATAATTAAAGAATAAGAACATAAAAAAATCTTTAAATAAACATTTTTTCTTGTGACATATGACAAAAATAGTGTTCTGTTTACGAATACTTCCTGAACATTCCCAGAGGGAAGTATTTTGATCCGAGCGATCTGCGTCCCAGGCAATCACGAAAATTTGATAGCGATGATTTGCAGGCGTGACTTGACAAAGATGGAGAGGCTGAAGAAGCTCGTAGAACACTTTAGAGTCACTCTTGCCGCCTTACCAGGCGTTTACGTAAAATGAAAAAGATGGAGAGGAGATAGAATAGCACATAAGCTGTCTGCATACGTTCTTTAAAAGTGAATGAATATTTTATTTTTACTATATGTGTTATGTGAACATTGAAAAATGAGTTATCGTTAACATTTAATTATATAAAAAAATACCAACTCCTCAATCATATATATTTTTATATAAACCTTTATCTAAGACAGTTTTAAATTATTGGATACATAGTCGAATATAAGAAACAAGTATTGGCGTAAAGTTACCTTTATACATATAGTTTCTCCAAATGATTCTATATAAAACTAAATAAACTTGGGAATTTCCATCATAAAAACTTTGAAACGAACAATTGAACTTTCGAAGAGTCGTAGTCAATATAGGAAAGCTACTTACCGCACCGTGAGCTTGGGAAAATCATACGATCGCATGACAACATTCGACCACATGTTGCACAACTCAGAATAGAACATCTTATACAGAGTTGAGCTCGCTTCGAGAAACTAGTTCTCGGGCGGCAATTCACCAAAACTTCCTCGTCGTCTCTTATTACGCGAACGCTCGCATAGGGCGAACCTTCCCGAGCAGATAACGACTTCCAAATATTATTAGATGAGGCACACTAGTTTAATAACAACTACCGTTGTTCATATTTATTCTGGGTTTCTGCGATTTCTTATACTTTTATAATACTGCTCAAACGGATAAATCCTAAACAAGGTTAAAGTATTAGGGAGAATATTCGTTTATGAAGAAATTTCAGAATGAAAAATTTGCCTTAGAAAAAAATTAAGTTGCTATATATGTTCTACTTGTTGTGTGTGTGTATAATATAGCGTCACGCGCATAACCGAGATAAGTTATGTACACCTGGGGTACGGTATATACACGGGCGCGGGCGGGTAAAAGTAATGACTAGCTGGTATGCGTATATTTTCGTAGCATATACGCTCCGAGAACATATATACGGGCATGATGAATTCTCCTTTCTGAAAATAGCACTGAAATGATGCGAGAATACCCCACGCGGAATGAGCACATTTATGGCTTCGAGATATTATTCCCATACTATTAATCGCGAATATTCATAAAGTAGATATACAAGAAATACTACATGTTAAGCTATATTCATCAAACCATACTGCGTAAAATAATATATAAGTTAAAAAAGAAATAATTTTTCCATAAAAATGATTTTCCAATCCCCCAATTTCGCCATTAAAACGATAATCCTTTCACGCGAATCCTCTCCACTGCGTAGTACTTAAAAAACAAATTTTCCTTCCACCCACTCGGGCATTATTGCCATCTCGCCGCTGCAATTAGTTATTCATCCTACGTGAGAATATTACACTACGTAGGAAAAATAAAGAGTGCAGTATATAATGAAACAGAAGTGTACATCGAGATACCCGCGCATCCACGTCAACACAATCGTTGCACATTCCGTTTGTCTCGCAAAGACTGAGAAACTCTGAAAAAAGCTCACTCGCACATACATATATATATATATATACACGCAGCACAATTTGCTTCCGTTTTAATTGTCACGTCTGAAAAGTCACGTTATACATACGTCGTCGCCACTCATTGAAGCGTGAATTTTCTCAACGCAATTTTAAAAAGTGCACTCGTACTGCGCGCGTATATACAGAGGATTAAAACTAATTGTTTGCTTCGAACCGAGCAGCTCGTCGAATTAAATTTCGCGATATATGCGCCGAAAATTCAACGAAGCGGTTTGAAATAAGGGTGTGGAAAATTTAATCTCCCTCGTGTATTATAAACTTTTAAAGCATTTAATTCGTAACATTTGCGTCGAGTTTGGACGTGACGTGATGTCCCTGAGTTTTTGCATAAATTAGTGAACCACGAATAACGCACTGAAGTTTCCAAATATCTATATATACATTACGTCGTCGTCGTCCGATCGTATAGTCGTTGTCAAAAAACAATTCGATTCCGTCGTTAGTCCGCGCTTGTTTCATTAAATTCGTGTATTTGACGGCACGCGGTATTCGCCGTTTTATCGAACAATTTCAGACACGAGAGAACAAAAATTATTTGCATATATCATCGACGAGCGCTCGCGCGCGCTTGCAAAATTCACGGGCGAGTTCAGCGGCGAAAAAGTGATTGCGCGCTCTTTTGATGGGTTTTATCGTTTGTATATTTATATATTTTTTTTTGTCGAGGGAGCTTTGTGCGTCATTAATTAAGATAAAATTGATAGCGCGAATCGAGCGAGAAAGCAAACACGGAGGGGTCGGTAAGGCTTTTTATTTGCGGAGAGAATGGAGTAGTAGAAATGACAAATATTTTGTTATCGCGTGTGTGTTAGAATTCGCACGAAAATATATTGGTAATATACCCAGTTCATTGTATAATTTTACAAATTTGCTTTAAAAAAAAAAAGATTATTTATATGGGTCTTTTATAATCATGATGGATCAACATGATGAAGTGTAAAAAATTTTTGTAAATGTAATAACCGCAACTTTAATGCATATTACAATCAACAATTAAATAACAGAACAATTAATAGACGGATGTGCTTTGAAGTTTATATAAAAAAGCTTTATGGCAAAACAGAATGCCTTTTTTATTACGTATATAAACTTTTTATGAATGATGAAAATTTTTATGACAAACCAAAGTTTGGTCAAATATAAAAACAAATTGCTTAGAAAGAAGTATAAAATACTTTCATTTTCCTCACTGAAACTTTATACTATATGTTATATATCCTAAAAAAATTATTTCGTGATATTTATACGCCTTTATTATTTGCTACTGTTAATCACCTTCTTGGCATTTATTAAAAATGTTGTAATTAAAGGAATTTAGAATTATTCCAATGAAAATATTTTCTATTTATTAACCTACAGTTGTAACAAAATTCACCACAATTTCTACAACCATTTCAATATTTACTCCCAGTATTAACACTCCGGATCATTCTATTTATCCTAAAGAAAAAGAACATGTTTCCACACACTTCCAAACAACAGTCGCTCCACGAACATTAAACAAAGACCACACTGCGTAATAATCCAGCACTCCCTCCGACCTAAAGAGTTCGAAAACCTTCACTCTCCCTCTCCCTTTTCCTCTCTCGTTCCCCCTCGTTTCGAATTCAGCAGCGCGCGCGCGCGTTCTCCCATTCCCACCCCCTCTTATCGGCTGCGAAATGGAATCCTTCGCTCGAATCAAGTCCCTCGGAAATGGATTTCGACCCGAGATGTAGTACCAGTAGTATAGCGTAGAAGAGAGAGAGAGCGTGTCTGAGCATTCGCGCGTGTGTGTGTGTGTGTTGAAGTGGCAATTATTGCGCGGAGGGCCGAGGGAAAAACGAGATTTCGGAGGAACCCGAAAAGTCGCGCACGTGTGCTGCTACTCGCTGTGATTAAGGATCGTGGGAAATGAGCTGTCATTCGGTTATCACTGAGGATCGCGTGAATCTCACGTGATTGATAAATATATATTGTTTTGGAGGGCTGTTGTTCTACGGGAAAAAGTTGTCGAAATTAAAGGTATGATTGCAGGTTCTATCGTTAACTATTGTGAGTGATATGTGAAATGAAAAGAAAAATAAGTATAGCGGTAGTGGTTATGTGATGGATGTGAATCGTTACAACAAGAAGCTTTTTTCAGCTTGTATAAAAGCTGAAAAGTAAATAAAATAGCTCGGATGGAAATTTAAAAATTGATACATTATATACTTTTATCTAACAGACTTCTGCTATGAAATTTAATAGCTTTTTCTATATAGATACATGAATGTGATCAATAAAAGAAACTATTACAGTTTTTGCAATTTTTCCGTCCATACCAAATGGTTTTACATTTTTAACATTAATATCCATTTGAGGCAAAATAATTCTACAAAAAATTTAAAACCATTTTAAAATCGTAATTCGAAGTTGCAGCGATTTAATTAAATTGTTGAAATCCTTGACACGTGCCGTCACTTTATCTCCTGTAAAACCTTGAAAATTCGCCAAACTGTCAAGCACAGAATCACACGATATAATTTACATCCAATTAAATTTAATTAGCGCCTCTTTTCAAACAAAAAACGCAAAAACAATCCAAATATTTTCTTCCTTTGTATATATACAAAACCTTATACCCATCGCTTATACGATTCACCACCATCTACTTTGCAGATCCCAGATCGAAGACCACTATTTTCCTCGCAATTCATCCCCTCTCTTTACCAATCCCGTAAAACTACGCGCACTTGGATCTCCGAGTTACAAGCACACACTCGGAGTGTGGGCGCAACATCAGTTTCTCGTTTAGCGCGCTACCACGCTTTTATGTACTACGACGCAATAGCACACGCGCACGAATAAGAATCGCCCGGGTTTTCGCATCGATCTGCATTTCTTCATTTAACTTCGTGCGCGCAGGAACAGCATAGACGGATAGGCCACTTTGTACTACGTACCGAGCCATTGCTATGTATACTTTGATCGAACGCCGCTATTTATCTCAACACCTGTTGAACAACTATGCGATCGTAAGCCGAACAAGCGCGTGCGGTAAAAAAAAAACAACTTGGTAGAAGTCGGAGAAAACATTGCTTTTGATGGTGTGGAAGTTTATTGTTTGCTCGATGTTGTCTTATCTGAATGAAATTTATAGAACTATACTTTTGTAATCAAAATTGGTTGATAGAACGGTTTTCAATGAAACCTTGGAAATAGCAAATTGAAGAGGCACACAAAAAAGCATTGACTTTCCAATGGAATTCAGAGCTTTCATTTCTTTTGTCAATAAATTCTAAAAAAAAATATCCGAAAAAAGCATCGTGAGCGATAAAACGCAAAACCATTTTTCCCAGTTTCCGCTTCATGTAGCTACAAAATGGTCTAAAAATGATATCAATTTATTAGAACTCTGAATAATAATGTATTTTTATTATAAAAATAATTCTTTTTTTTAATCACAGTCTTCTAACATCTTTGATAATTTAAAATTAACAAACAATAAAATTAGTATAACCTCACGTAGCTTCATAGAAATTAAAGTTTCTAAACTTTGCGAGTTTGGAGAAACCAAAGTCCATTTAATAACGGCTCACATTATGTTGATAGTCTAAGAGTGATGTAGCACCAGGGCAAGTTTGATAATAGTTTTAATGGAACTTTTGATAATTATAAAACCGCACTTCAGAATGACCTACTTTGCCACCATTGTTTCAAATATATATAACTTAAATTAAAATAATTCCCCCCTCAAGATCGCGGCGCAACTTTGATTGTATTTGATGTGAATTTAACTCTCGGTTCATTGAGGGGGGGTATAATAAATCATAACTCCCGTTTCACATTTTACCGATTTACTTCATAATATCTATTTTACTATACAACTCTATATAGAATTATTTACTTCGCGACGAAAAAATCTCGATATCTCCTTAAACCCTGCACATACAGAATTAAATTGTACATACACACGTGCTCGAAGAAAAGAGAGGACCGCAAGGATGAGAATTTCCGCAAAGTAAATATTTACTCGATAATAACGCACCTTGCAAATATTCCCGACAAGTTTGCGGAAGCTCACCCGCGGCAAAGTCTCCCCCCCCCCCCACCCAGATTACGTGCACTCTTTGAAATTGAATTCACCTGGAACTAACGCGAATTCGAACGCGACGACAACAACTTTGAATACCTATGTCGAGATCGATCACGAACACGCGCACGTGCTGTATTGTCGTCGACGATGGGTCAACGCAAAAAGACGAATAATACAAACGACTCCTACACGTGTGTGTGTGTGGGTCTGCGCCTTTCCTTTTTGAATTTTCCATTTGGGCTGCATGCACATATATATGTGCACCGACGATTCGTTTGGCATACGCGGGCAAAAAAGTAGACGCAAGCGTGCCACACTTGTGCTGCGAAAAGCGCGTTGGCTTCCGACGAGCACAAGTTTTAATTTCCTGCAGTAGGCGAGTACGCAATTTTTCGGTACACTGTAAGAGTACCACTGACGTTTCCATGTGTAGAAAAATGTAATTCTCTGTAAAAGAGCAAATTTTTGTTTGGCTGTTTTCTTTAGAGAGCTATACTTTATATAAGTAAATTGTCTATACATATATAAGGGTAAAACATTTCTGATAAAAAAAGAGCATTGAAATGAATAAATATCATTAAGATATATAAAAAACATAATTTCTCATTTAAATTATGTTGTAGAATTATAATAATATGTTATATGTGTGCATCAAAACTACTTTAGAAAGTAATCCGTTATCTTTGTCACCTATATCAATTGAAAAATGAATAGGCGTATTTAACCCGAATATAACATATTAACATTTCAAATATATTCAAATACATAGAAATAACCGTAAATGTAAACACACATTATTTGCCGTTATTTTCGTTCCATGTACATAGAGGTCAAAATAAGTCAACGGATTAATTTGAATTGCACTGACAATTAAGTCTATTACATTGATTTATCGAGGACACTTTATTTATGATAACAAATTATTTTTTGTACTAAAATCCTTGCCAAGCACTATCTATAGCCTTCCAATAATCAAAGTCTATGCAAAAACAGCTCTTTTGATAAAACACTAAATATATTTATGCTCGCAATGCGTTATCACATAAGCTGTGCAAGCCATTTTTGCGCTCGCGTCATTTCGGTATGTGCACAGAAAAAAACGCGATCAAGGAAAACCAATAAAGCGCGACGACGATCAGCGTTGAAAAAGGTTTATCGACACAGAAATAATCTGTAGATATATATATTTTTTCCCCCTCGAGCGACGTCACACATAATAAGCGCTTTGATATTTTTTTTTCTCGTGGCAAGAGAGGCGTACTCAGCGCGTTTCTTAGCCCAAATCGAAAGTAATACATCCCATAAGCAGTCTTGTAATCTCTTTGTATCTCTTTCCTCTGTTCCAGAGTCTGAAACTGCAGATAATGATGGGTCGTTTTCCCCTTGCCAGGCGTCTTAGCTTACAACCGTCGTCGATAAGGAATAGCCAGGACGACACGCCTCACAGAACGTCGAGGTAAGCTTTAAAGAGAATGTTGTTTTAGCCATTCGAAGAATCCTAGAAGTAATGAGTTCGACATCTCACTCGCTGTCTCCTATTATACACAGAAATAAATATACTTACTTTAGATGTTGAAAAGAAAATTATATTAGATAATTAAGTTAAAAAAATATATTTTTTAACGAAAAACATTCTTACTATTATTATACGATAATAGTTCTTTTTATTTTTCTCAATTTATCTCACACGTTAGAGTCAAATGTAACAAATTCCGTTCTTATAGAATTAAAAGCTGGTAAGAATAAATTTAATTCTAAACAAAACCGTTAGAGGTCGTATCAAAACGATCTACTAAAAATTCTCATGCAGAGCTTAAATATACATAAAACACTATTGCGCCACCTCTTTTATAAAAAAAAAAAAAAAAACAAGAATTGCGCCACCTTTTCCATAAAAAAAAAACAAAACAAGAATTGCGCCACCTTTGCTATAAAAAAAACAAAACACGATTGCACCATCTTTGCTATAAAAAAAAGTTCTAAAATGGATTCCCTCGTTCCACATGATGCTTCTGAGCCAAATTTAGAACAAAATCATCATCTTGATATGGTAGGAGTTCTAGCAGGCGTAACAACTATATTACAAAATCTGAATGAAAAAGTAAAGGAATGCAATGCCAAGCAAGAACTCTTTACGAATTTACTAAATGAATCGGAGCGAAGATATGACAGAATTGAAGAGACAACAAATATATTAAGTGATGAAATGTTAAAAGCAAAAGAACAACTCAAGAAGATACCGAAAACAAGGAATCGAGCATTAACTCACTTCATTTCTGAAGATAGGGATTCAAGAGTCACTCGCTTTACTTCTAGACAAAATAATGGAAATTTCACTTGTTACACTTCTCAGAAAAGTGTACATACTCACTACGATTCCCGAGAACAACAATTCTCAAAAAACAATGAAGTTAAATCGCCAGACATAGAACAATTTGAAGATTTTGAAAACAACGTACTAATAGAAGGAGAAGAAGTAAAAAACATAAAATGTATGAATGATCTGAAAATGTGGTGCAAAGCACAATTAGGAATTGAAGCTACTTTTAATAGAATGTGTTTAAGAGGAGAAAGTAAAATAATAGCTGAGTGTGAAAACAATGAGATAAAGAAAGATCTTATTAATAGAGCAAAGTTTATAGAAGATATCACAATAACGCATGATCCACTCTGGCAAAACGAACTAACTGTACGCCAAAGATATCACTATTATGGAAAAGGAATTGCAGACAACTACGCTACACCTGTTGTAGGTGAAAAATTATTAACAACAGATATGGAAAAAGTAAGTGAAGTTGATAAACAACGCTTTATGAGGAAAAGGCATAAAACTAGTACGTTTGTAAGAAGCTACATAAGATAGAATGCTGCTCCTGGAACTGAGTTTATTTGAAAAAATCTTAGAATAAAGATATTCTATACAAATATATCAAGAATACTGCTCCTGGAACTGAATTTATTTGAAATAAAACTTAGAATGCGAAGATATTCTATATAAATTTTTACTGTAATCTTAAAGATATAAATACGCTTTATTTGTTTTCGTTTACTGTGATGTCCCAAAACTGATTTTTTAGTCCAATTGGAAAAAGATATAAAAATTGATGTATAGAGTAATTAAAAAGTAAATGTTATTTTTTATAAAATTGACTAAATAGAAGTAAAAAAATTCAGTATCTCTTTACAAATAAATAACTGTTTTATAATAGTATGCTAAATGAATTTTATAGTGCAATTTCTTGATAAGTGTGATATAAGAAACAAAATCAATAATAAATTCAACAAAAATTTATTCAATATAAACGTTTAACGTATTACAAGAATTTTTGTGTTTAATAGTATAAATTACTATTTTTTAACAGGTTTTATACAATTTTCCGCGAGCTGCGTTAGACCGACATTTAACTATAATAATTAACCTCGTAACAATACAAGCGAATCAAAAGATATATACCAATATAACTTCACTTCGACAGAACTTTTTGAAAATACATTATTGATCAATCAACACGTGAATAAAAATTCAAAAATGTTTTTAGTCACCAATTTCATGCCAATTACAGATTTATCCATCTAATTTTAATTTGAGTCTAAATTGTTTTTTAAATTATCGCAATCATTGGATGTTTGTATTTGATTAACGGGCGCCAGATAATATAATTATTATAATAACAAAAATAAAAAAATCATCAAAAACTGTGGAAAATATAAGAAAGTTGATTAGTATATAATTCCATGTAGGCTCCTAAAATTAAGTTAGTATGGGAAATTCTAACTAAGAGAGGGTCAGACCCCCGGATCACGGATTTTGCTCAAACTTTGAGATATGTTTTTGGATACCAAAATATGATAAAAGTTGGAATATTAGATCCGATTGATTCGATAAGCTCGAGTTATCGACATTTTTAGTTGCATTTTAAGAAAATATTGCAAAAATTGTTCGTTTTTATTTGTTTATTATTTAGTTTAG
>JAWWEQ010002990.1:0-59395 GCA_035583055.1 Torymus tubicola
TGTGGTGGCTTTACTAGAAAAATGGTAATTTTTCCAAACACATTTGGAATTTTTCCTATCTTTTTTTTCTCAGTGTAGGTAGTTGTTGACAGTATATATAGTGTTAGTAGGATTCTTTTATTCTTTTTTTGTTTTTTCGAGAGATAATATATAAATGCGCGAGTTGGCCAAAAGTGGGAAAACGTTTATTACCTGCGGTGTGCAGTAGTCGAGGAAAATGTTTATTATATAGTATAGTATGGGGCAACCCAACCCGTATACCGAATGTCAGGGCTGGATATATATAAATCACAGGTTTGTATAGAAAGAAAGCAAACGGTGTTGTTTTTTTTTTCGCTCAAAAACGTATAGTTATATATATCCGTTTCATACGGTTCATGAGCGCACGCGCGTGCGGATGTAAAAATGCATACCTAGATGTATATAAAAAGGCTTAAAAAGGATTCCGACTTTCTTTAACGATTCCGCAGAGAGCCTGCGTTGCAAATTACCTGCGCGGGGGGTTATATGGTATATACTATCGCTTCTTTCTTTCTTTCCATCGTCTATATATCATATACACGACCGTCATATTTCCCGCGCGGTCAATATCGCATAACCACACACACACTATATGAGAAATATTAGAAGTAGGTAGGCGTCCGTATAAGAAAAAGAATAATACTACACGAAGCAACGGTGAAACTTCCAAAAATCCACATAGGATTCGTCTTTGTTCTGCTCAAGTATAAGGTGTATGTTGTAGCGTATACGTAGTCACGTATAACCGCGCGTGGGTTCAACGAGGTTACACGCGCGCGCATGCGCACTGGAATATCAATGCTGGACAACACGCAGTATGACGAGAGATGAGGATCTTAATTCGCTCAGTGTGGGTTTCGCGTGTTGTGCTATATAACGGGGGTTGGTTCTTGATGGATACGAGTATATAACAAGTGTGAGTATGTGTATATACGTATAATAACGGTATATAAAGTACACGGACCTGAGATTTCGGGAATTTTGGGGTTTTATATTTTCGCACGGATTATATACGCGCGTGTGGCTGGTTTGGTGGGAATTCGCAACGCGTGGATTATATCGTGAAACGTTTAATTTTTCAGCAAGTGTAGAGGTTTAAGAGAAGAACGCGAGAATTAAGTATGTCGCGGTTGAGCGGGGAAGAGATTATTTACTGCTTTGACTGCGTAATTTCTGCCTTTAATATGGTAAACACGTGTGTTACACGGGGACTTTTATTTTTGTATGTTGATGGTTGAAATTTTTATGTGTTTGTGGTTGGTTAATGTGTGGTGTTAAAATTTTTTGTTCACGGGGTTACGTAAAATTATGGTAATTTTAGCAGATAATAATGTTAATTGGAGCTATAGGTCTAAAAGTCATAGTGGAAATAATAAAGCATATTGTTATTTTACAATTATGTCTATCAATCTGAAAAATAATTGTGGTATTAACACATCATAAAATGAATGTTATAAGCATGACAGTAAAACTTTTTGATGATTTATTAATTTTTCTATCCTACGCTTTGACTGAAAATTATACTTCGTGATAAATATTTAAATCAAAATTACACGAGATTAAATCATCGCGGTGTTATAATGATTTCTATATACTAAAATTCTTTTAAAATATGCATAATCCGTTGGTAATCCCATACCTATATATAGATCGAAAGCAAAAAAACAACAACAAATTTACAAATCATCTGATAAACCAATTCACGCGAAAAACCACACGCTCTTACACCATAGCTCATCACGCGCGCTTCCACCGCACCATATACATCCAATCTGTTTTCGAAACTCACTCTCAATATAAATTCCGTCTTTGTTTACTTAGCATCATCGAAATCCTCACACAATAGCCACTCCAACAGCTTATACATTGCCAATGCAACCTTGTCACTACCCAAACATCCAGATGATTCAATTACACGTACCACCGCCAAAAAAAAGACAATAACCCGCGCAAAACCTTCTACCTCAACCTATATGTATACGCAGCTGTACATCCACCCACGCTCTCGATATCACAAATCTCTCTTCTTACACACACACACACACACACACACACACACACACACACACAGAGCGAGTCAGAAAACAGGAATTCCTCAAAAAAATCAACCAGCCCCACAGGCACGCGCATACCTCTCTTTCTCTTTTGCAGAGAGTGTATTATACACGCTGCGCGCAGCTATCTCGCGACACGCATCGCCCGGTACTTACACTGCTGAAAATATGAGGAGCGCGAGTGCGAGTGCAAGGGATTCCGCAACGTCCTTCCGTGATTTTTCGCCGAGTATAGTCTATTGTCTCGTAAAGAGAGAGAGAGAGGGAACGATTGAGTCATTGGCACGAGAGGCTCTTAGAAATTTCTCTTTGTTTTGAGAGAGATGTTGTATGCTGGTGTAGGTGTATATATGTATAGTATATGCGCGAATGTATGCTCTGTATTCACGTGGAATTCAAGTGGTATTTTGTTAGTTTTGTAAAGGATAAGAGGGAGAGAAGAAGAATACAAGTGCGATTGGTAAATTTGTGGGATACATAGCGTACGTTTAAATGCGAGGTCAGTGTTTATATGAATTGGCGTTAAAGTAGCTTTGTTTAACTTAAGGTGACAAATCATATTATAATAAAAAATTAAAATCTGTATAACAAATTTTCTTTATTGTTATCGCGCGCTAAAAGTTATCTAGTCGTCAAAGCGACAGGTAACATTTGAATAATAGTATTATATGTGATCACGAATGAGTCTTTTGTAATAAAAATCTATTTGAGTTGTTGTACTGATTTCGAACGTGAAGTACGTTAAAAAGTAGCATAATACGAGAAATTAGAGTGAGACGTGTATATTCAACAAATATACAAGTTACATTATATTAGGGAATTCAATAAAACCATATTCTCCATACAAAATTTCTTAATTCGTAACCATCAACTATTTTTAATCTCGACTATAGCTCCAAACTACCACCAATATATTCTTTAAAATTTTTCAAACACAAAACAACCAAAACATTTATACCACACCACCGATCTATATCAACACTATATATACGCACTTTTCCACACAACCTGCCAACTACATCCACATACATATTCCACTCATCCAACAGCGCGAATCTCTCGAATAGCTCGATAAATCCCTATATACTCACGCGCGCGCGCACTTTCAATTTAACCGCGCACTTACCGCGTAAATTTACATTTGCACATCACACGCACTATATACATATATATATATGCTACATCGGACGCTCCTCTCTCTCGATATTCTCTTTTTGCAATCGTCCAAGCTTCATGCGCTCGCGAGGAGATATCCCTAATGAGATAAGCGAAAGTGCTCGTCCCCCCCTCCCCTCCTTCTTCTTCTTTTCCCATAGCGATTTATAATTGTAATTACAGCAGTGCTATATATGTATATACCTATACCAGCGCAGATACACTTTGCTCGAACGGACAAACATCCGAGAATTAGAAAAAGAACACGCCATGTATATATATATATATAGACACGCCCTCGTCATTGACTTTTGCGCAACGAAACAAAAAAACAAAAAGAGATTATATTATTATTATTATATACGTACTCGTTTCACAAGAGAGGATTTCTCCCTCGTAAAAATGTCCTTTCTTTTGCGTTAAAAAGAAAGGAGAGCCGCGTCGCCCGGTCGTCAATGAAATGCTCTCCCACGCGTAGACACGACCCAAGGCAGCCTTCTATTACTCTGAAATTTATTCATCCTCACGCGTTTTTATCTAACATAAGCAAGGATACGTACCCCTTGATATACTCACGTATACACTGTGTGCGGTTGAGATAAGCGGGTATTACAGTAGCTCTGTGAACTTGCGTATACGTATATATACAACGCCGGATACACATATTCCTGAACGGAAATGAAAAGTACGTATATATATACGATGGCGATGGTGAAATTTCGCATATCAGGTTATAGCTATGCTGAAAATTTTCGATTATGTAAATCGTCCGGTTTTTCGCGCGTATATATAATACGCATGGCGTATCAAGTGCAGAGAGAACTTTCGGATCGCCGAGACATTTACCTTCACGCGTGTGTGTGTGTGTGACGTAAGGAAGCGGTTTTTGGCGGAGCGCCATCGATGTAAAAATTGCTCTCTATACGGGTATTGGAAAGAAAGGATATATACGATTATGCTGTTATTGCGTCGCGTGTGCGCGTGTGTATATGTGATACACACGCGTGAATGGATTTCAAAGTCAATCGCGTAGGATATATATAAGTGTTCGAGAAATAAATTATAAACGCGAGCGATTAGTGTGTGCTTTGTGTTGCGCGATTTGATGATGGATCGAATGAAAACTATAACGCTTACACATATATAGATATAGCACAGGATTATCATTATTATGTGCATATAAGAATAGATTATTATTCTCACGCGGTCTAATTCAGGTATATATAAGCGGGCAGCGCACGTATGTATACGCGTGTGGATACGATGGTTATCGGTGTCTATATAGGATTGTATAATAATGAATTGATCGTATATAGCCGAAGAGAGAAAGATAGAGAGAGATGATGATGAATGATGACGAATACCTCGAGGCTGCTGGTGCGGCCGTGCAGTATATTTCGTAGTTTTGTGTGGATATATATATATATATATATAGATATATATGCAATCGTTTCTAAAAGTCTAATTTATAATTTTTTGATTGAATGGTTGATCGTGAGCTGATTGATTTTAAAATTGATAATTAGAGACCCATGTTGATAGTGTATAGATCGAATGTTACATTGACGCTGATGACGATAGTTTGCGAATTTTCATTGATATTCAAATTCTTATAATGATTCTCGAGGCCCACGTAACCTTAATAATACAGTAAATTAATATATAGATTCCTGCTAAATATATATAAAAAAAAAACAAGGAATATTTTGATCTACTGATAACCATCTTTCGTCATATGAACACCACCCAGAGCGACGTCAACTTCATCCAATCCCACGCCTCCTAACCACAAGAATACTGAACCCCTCAACATATACATATACACATTATACGACACTTCCCATCATAAAAAAACCGTATATACACGCAAAATCTCTTCTACCACTAAACCACACGAACCAATCCCTTTCGGAAACCTCCTCTATATAACGATCCCATTACACATACATACATACACCATCGTCATCAACAAAACTCACTCATTCACTCACTTTCGAACCTCCCGCGACGAAAGAACAAAGGGTCTGTTGCTGCGTTGCTGCTGCATGCGCGCAGATTCGAATCGCCCGCAATTTCTCTCTTACTCTGCAGCAGCAGCAGCAGCAGCAGCAGCGCACGCCCGATTTGCTTTCACTTTCGCGCGCGAGTAAGCCGAGTAAGCGAATGCTGAACGGGAGAGTCAGCGATCGGAAGTGACGGACGGAACTCTCGCGTATATATAGCTGTGAGATTGTATATATGTATGTGTATATTGCTTAAAGAGGTTTGTTTTGTATGATAACGATGTATATAGGTAGATTTAGATTTTGTAAAAGGAAAAATTATGTGGATTTAAGTATATTGAGCAAGGGTTATTTACGTGGCAAGTGTATGGGAACAAAAACGAGTGTACGGATTTTTTGGTACGTATGTATACGCGTGCGCCTGACCGGTCGACGTATAAGGGAATATGACGAAAACGAGCGGCGTGCTCTGATGCGAGTTTACGTTATATATATATAGTACTTGTATATTATGCGCACTGTTACTAAACGCTGTATGAGATTGAATTGATGATTCGTCGCGTGTGTGGTTTATGATGAATAAAAGACACGTGGTATTGTTAAGGTGTTGTTGTTTTTTTTTATAATTTCTTTGTAGATGAATTAAATGTTGATTATTTTTTTATATTGATTGGGTGAATATAACACTGGGATGTGGTATTGCCGTAAACTCGACGAAATTTATGTATTCTGACACATAATATGTACTTATTAGTTAAAATATATTGTAGTACTATACTTTGTTTCTGAACTTTGACTAAAAATTCTTTTTAAATCAAACTTTTAGTCTTCTGATAAGGAAGGGACCAAATAGAAAAATAACTTTATTGATTACTCTGACCCACTTCGACCACGAAAATTGTTGAAAATATCAACAATTTCAGTTATAATATGTTTATGTTTATTCCATTTGACGAAGTGTTTTACATAGTATATAATGTAAAAATTTTAAAAATAAAATAAAATTTCATCCATAAAAAATGTTCTTTTCCCATTCCCAATTGATTCTTGAACCAATACAAAAAATCTCCGTGCAATTAACCATCATACCCATAAAAAAAAACACGCGCAAACACTAGTACTCACCAAGAGTCCAAAACCGGCGATCCTCATTTTCCTTGCACACTTCTATATACTACCGCACACTCGTATATATATATATATTACACTCCACTACGTCAACCCCACCATATAACAATAAAATATATATATACCCTTCAGCGCACTAATAATACATTATAACATATACAACACTACCACATAACGTGCACAACACCCGGCGCGGAGCACGTCCGTCGCGCTAATATAAAGACGCACGCACACCATTCGACAAAATCGCGCAAAGCCCGACTGACTGACCCGCGGAAAAAAGTGAGAGCTATACTATACTATAACTTGCCTTGCTTGCTGCGCTTGCTTGCTTGCCGCCACCGCCACCGCTCGTCAACGCGCGTGCGGCGGCGATCCGTTTACGGCGAGTATCCCAAGCAGCGCGGTATTATACAGAACGACGTAATGTCCCAGGTAGTGCGCGTAAGGAAGTGGGACGATCGGGTTTTCTGCGAGAGACTTGCTGTGTGTGTGTGTGTGTGTATTATAATATAGGTTTTATTAGTGGAGGAGGGGGGGGGGAGGCTAAAAGGTTGTTTGTTTTGATTTAGTCTCGCGGGAATTTGGATAAGTGGGCGGTATATATACGGAGGATATGTATGCTGAGAATTGTGCAGTTTTTTTGTTGTTAACGAACAATAGGGTATGATTTAAATGTAAGATCAATATATGATGTTGAATAGATTTTAATTATGCGGAGGTACGTGGAATAGGTAGTGCGAATATTAAAAGTAGTAGGAAGTAGGATATATGTCTGGTTGTATGAAATTCAATTGAATAATATGTGAATTAAGTATGTGTATACTTGAGTGTATTTAAAATTATTTGGTGAGTCGCGTATGTAGAGTGTGTGCGTGGAGGTTGCCTCGTAGGCGTGAGAAGCAACGTGTACAAAGACTTGTCGCGGTAATTTTTTTTTTTACTCATGGTCCTGAATGTTAATTATTCAAAATTATGGTGATGAATAGCGATTTATATGTATTAACAGTTTTTTAATTTCCCGTTGTCAGGTCGTAAACACGTTTTTTTTTTCGTCAATGCGAGGATAGATAATCTCTCGTGGTCGCGAATCTTATTATAATTTTTTTTAATTGGGCTCTTATAGTACGACGAAATGTCTTAATGTCGTTAGACATTTAATTTTTCAACAAATATTAATCTATGTCATTTTGTCACGGTATCATTAACTCCCTCCTATTTCGTTAACAATGAGGATTTATCGGTCTATAATCAGACAATTTAATTAAAAACAGGCATGAGCAACCCAAATATACAAAAACTACTCATTCTGAGATTCCGTGTAACCATCTCACATAGAAACTTCTCATTTTTCTTCTAATAACCGCAACAACGCGTGGGCGCGTCGCGCGATTTAAGGATCGTGTCAGATCGCGCTGCGATCATCATTTTCACCTTAACAAGGCACGAGACGTCGCTACTTCGCGCGTATAATATCATCACGTTGATGATATGTATACATATATACCGTGTAAACACACAAACACACACGATGATGATGACTCAAGTGAATTCATTCATTCGGCCCCGTCATTGACCAAGATATTCGCTCGCATGTGTTCTCGGAAACGCGGTGTAAAAAATATATGTGCATTTGTTTTTCTTTTCTTTTTCTCGTCCGCATAGTTGCTGTTGTTTGTCGCTGATACATATACCGCGTGGGCGTATTATATAGAGAAGTTGTTTAACGATCTGGATTTTAGCCTTGCGAGTGTTATACGTGCGTGGAGATGATTTGGAAGAAAAAAAGATCATCGTTAAAAGTATAATTATTGCTTTCGTCAGTTGGAAAAGAATGTGTCAAGTAAACATGTGTAAGTATGCGATCAGCAATGGTATATAGATTGCGGTTACTCGGAAGTAGAAGAGGTTAATTGAAATGTTTCTATGCGTAATGGTGTGTGTAGTGTCACAGGTAAGGAATTGGGATGTGAGAAAAGGAAAAAAGAAACTTTGCAATGGCTGTAAAGATAATAATAAGTGGTAAGGAGAAGCGATAAAGAATGATAAAAAAAATTATAAGACTCGTTATGAAGAGTTAGAGAAAATCAAGAGAATAAATAGTATGTAATGGGTTATATCTCTTTTATAAAAAGCGATAAAAATAAACAAACGTGCGCATAAAACCTGGTAAAAGGTGTGATAAAGAGAATAATTAAAAGTGTAGGAATTGGGATAACTTATTATTTTTTTATCATTTTTTATTAAAATTTTTTCTTCTTTTTATCGTTTCTTTGATTGGAATGCACTCTTCATTGGATTTTATCATCTTTTCTCAGTGTTTTATTACCTCTTTTTAATATTAACAATATTTTGTTCATAATAAATTTTCAGAAATACAGTTATTTTGAAAATCAAAGACATTCTAAAAATAAATTTTTTATGTCATCAACAGTTATCAACCAAATTAGAAAAAGCGTCACATAATTTAATCCACTCAAATAAAATGAACGCACCGCATAAATCTATATCACAATCATTACAACTAAAAAAAACTGAAACCTATATGGAAATTGATTTTTTATTGAAAATTGTGATAATATTATTATTTCACATCACTTATAAAATTTAACAATATTTTTTCAAGTATTACGATCTTTACCACGAATATTCAGTTTTTATTGTTTGATTTTTTTTATTGAACTGGTACGCAATACTCTACCCATATTGTTCGAATAATGTTTCTACATTCTTGTGATATTGTTGCAATATTATTGCAAAATCCTTAATCATCATAATCAACGAAAAATATCCTACAATCAATGGTTATACAAATCCATTGTAAACCATCGTGGCGCTTACTTTTCTCAGTACCATCCAAATCATATAATACTACTTATCAGCAATCTCATATCGACACCCCACTGAACCAAGACTACGAGCCTAACATTCATTACTATACATAAAAAAATACAATACTTTTGGATTTTGCACAGACCCCTATTCGTACAATATCTATACTATAAGTAGATACGCTCTTGGCCTAAATTTGTTTCCCTGACCGCTCACACACACACACATTAGCCAATATCACGGCCAATCATTGCTCCAGAAAAATAATCAAAATCCAGCCAAACCTCCTAAACAACTTTCTATTATATATACCTACCCACCGGGTACCAATAATTTTCGCACACATATATATATATACATACAACCTCGCCCCCTCAAAACCGCGCATTCACACCGCGCTTAACCGCACGTATAATCGCGCGAATAAGAGACCTAGATCAATATAAATCCTCTTTCTCTCTCTCCGCAGAAAACCGGCTCGTTGCGGCTATTTCACGGTCGCGTTTTCCCATAACACCTCGTTCCTGTTCTTTCTCCATATACCACGAGGATATAAATTCGCATCCCTATAGCGCTCTCATCTCTTATATATATATACATGAATATTAATATATACCTATACATACGCGGACGCGCGGCGTTGAAGGAAACCGTGCGTGGGAGTGTAGGTGACTTTTTCTCTCTCTCTTGCTTTGCGCAACGTACGAGCCTTTTTCGTTAGACGCCACTCGCGTATGTGCGCGCGGCGTTTGCATTATAACCTTCGGTCGCGGCCTTGCGCACATGGATCGCGGTTCTCATCGAATATATATATATATATATCCCGTACGAATCGAAGAGAGAGAGAGAGAGAGGTGTCAGATCGGAATATATATCTGTGTGTTTTTTTTCTCTTTCTTCTTGCTTTCTTGGTTCGTTTCATTGTGAGGTACGAACGCGAGCGTTGTTTGCGTCACACTCAATATGCGTGTCCGTGGAAGAATGGACATGCGTATATAGCAAGCGATAGATATTATATATATATATATGTGTGTTATGTGTTGGTTGCGATTTTGTGTATTGTGTGTATGTATGTATATAGATATATATTGATCGGGTATTGGGACACTGTAAGCGTGAACGTGCAGAAAAATTGATTAAAGGCCTTGGGGATAATCTCTGTAATTGAAATGTAGTGCCGTGGGAAATGGCTAGTTGTAGCTGTACGTATGTATATACGTATAGCAAAGAAATAAGATGTTAATTGTTGGGTT
This sequence comes from Torymus tubicola, assembly GCA_035583055.1. Taxonomy (NCBI): domain Eukaryota; kingdom Metazoa; phylum Arthropoda; class Insecta; order Hymenoptera; family Torymidae; genus Torymus; species Torymus tubicola. The sequence continues at coordinate 10,447 of JAWWEQ010002990.1, forward strand.
TGGAATTTAACGGTTATAGAGGTGCTATTTTTGTTACAGTCTATATTTAGAATGTAATAATGGGGATGTGTACATTTTAGGTATTGATCCGATATCGATCGGATTCTAAATTGGGCTTGGAACTGATTAGATAATTTAAATTTTTCAAAACCTAATGAGAGGCAGTATATAATTTGTATATAATATAAAAAATACTAAATATAATTTTAAACGCCAATAGTGCACTATGAAAACACTTTAATACTTAATTCATCTCAAGAATAATCGAAACATTTCCACTAAACATTTTCAACTCTAACATCATTATAAGTTTTCACACCTCTTTTTAAAACGCTTTTGTGCCATTTCCAAGCAAGTTCTATATATTCGAGTACACCGTAATTTTTTATAATTTTCTGATCTTCGTATATTATACAGAATTTAAGTTTATTCACATATTGTTTACAATTTTTATCAATTTGTTTATTAAAAAATTCTTAAAAAAAACAGCACTCCAAAAAAAACTACATATCAAAGGTCTAATTTGCATCCTACCACCCTATTTTCCATAAGAAACAAAAAAAAACTTTTCCTCTCTCCCATACCAGCCCATAATAATTTCATCAACCCTTCACAAAAAAGCCGCGCATCACACTAAATCACCCTCACCGCTATATATATAATAACGATTCACGCCTTATCCAACCGCGGCCCAATTACCAAGCAATTCATCACGGGACCCATACCCGGCAATATAACCCATCCCTATGCGCGCGTCTCCATTAAATCAATTATACCACGGCGGTCATGCGCGCGCGCGAGCTTTTGTCGGTCGACGCGCATGCGATTCGATCTCTATATAGGTACGTGCGAGCCGTGGCAATTAATGAGTGTATGTACATATATATATAACGAGCGATGCGCACGCGCGGTGTTCAAGGTCGACGTTCCGATTTCCCGTGAAGATCGTTTATATATGTATATATATATATACGAAGAAGGTTTGGTTGAGATGAGAATGGCGTGATAATGTTTATGTAGAGGATGAAGCGGAATGGAGAGTTCGATGCGTGGTTAGGAGTGTCGGGATATACACGTGCGTGTGTACTTTAGTGATATGGCATGCGTGTGTACGGAATTTAAGAAAAGTTGAGCAAAAGGAGAGTACGAAGTTTGCCTTGTTGATTGAAATTATATTTTGCAAAGTTTAATTAGTCAAGGTGAAATACTGCATAAATTATAAATTTCGGAATTTATATTTATATAAAAGTAACTTAACTTGATTTTGGTTAAGTATCTTACTTAACCAAAATCAAGTGAAATAAACGATCGAAAATCAGGCGAAAATCACCGTAAAACAAAATATTTGCTCGTAATTGGACAACAGGCCGTATAAACGAGCGAACTATATAAAACAAGATCGAACCTCATTCCCTGCACTTTGAAACATAAATCAACCCTGTTCTGATACACCTAACAAACAAAATCAACGCAAACAACTCAAAAACAGTTTACCCTGACAATTTCATTGATATACCTGTGTACACATATACACGTATATAGGTATGCTGTATTTCCAGACACCGTCGTTTACAATATACATATAGGTACACATATACGTCAGAGCCTGTACCACACCGCACTATATACTTATTAAATCGGCCAGCACACCACGCATTAATATACGTGTACCCACACACTCATACATACATCGTGGAAAGTCCATATTACTCTTGGACCATTACGTAACCGAGGAGCCCTGACTACTTTCCCGCGCTGATCGATATATACGCACGCGTATATATATATATATATATATATATATATATAAATATCCCTTTTTCCACGATCTATATAGAAAGTTCCCTCGTGTTATATATACACATACCAACGTGTACACGTATGTTACAACAAAGTGCGTGAACGCGGACAAAGAATCGCGTTTTCAGCGCCGGGAAAATGTATATATATTAGACGTGGATTGAAAAAAAAATGTAGTACGCTACGATAACCAACGCGGTGTACCTTATAAATCAACTTCAATTCTCGGGTTTTTCTCTCTCTCGTGTCTATTACCACTCAATTTCGCATACACGTGAATATATATAATATAGCTTGCGAGTTCTCTCTCTCAAATTGTATCGTATATACTAATGACCGACAGCTACTTAAGCTCCCCCGCAGTATATTACGTAATAATCCCACACGCGCACCACGAATGTTGCACTTCAGTATATAGGTATAACGTAATCCCATCGAAACCGCATATAACATGTTATACGCTATATATATACACTTTTAAGTAAAAAAGAAACCAAACCAAACCAAAAAAGAAAGAAAATAATCATCTTTACTACGCTGATAACAATAAACCTTTGGTAAACGACGCAAGGAACGCACACGAAGATCGGGCCGTTCTCGTAAATTAAGACCTCAGCTGGAAAAAAACAAGGGCGCGAGCGCGAAATTGATTACCCCTCCGCGTATATACGCACGTTATTTCCGCTCTACCCCTGGAGGGTATATGTATACGTACACCTACGCGTTTGTGCGAGGACAATGACGGAGTGTGCTAGACAAAGGAGGGACAGTAACAACGCCGTATATACGAGAGCACTACACACGGGTATATAATTGCACACGAGAGAGAGAGAGAGAGAGAAGAGTAAAGTAAGTACTTTTATGTACCTCGTCCGTGCCTGCGGCAAGCCAGCGTGATTTATATACGAGGTATATATACGCAGCGGTGATGGCGGCGAATGGTGAGACTGTTTATAGGAGGCCGCGCGGAATTTAATTGATTTTCTTGGATGGGTTGTAGTATGTGTGTGTAAGAGGTTGGTTTACAGAAGGGGTTGTTGTGTGGGTGAATATAGGGTAAGGGTTTATGTAGAGAGAGAGAGAGAGGAATTAGTGTGTATATATACGCTTTGTTAAACGAGGTATATGTACGGAGATGAAAGAGAAGAAGGGTGAAGATTGGTTGGATATTGAGTTACATATGCGAGTGCGCTGAGGGTTCGTTGCGGTTGGATGTGGGTGATAGGAGATTTTAATGGGGTTTGGAATTGGTTTATTTTGATGTATACGGATGTACGTGGGTGGGTATGGGTGTCACTGTGCGTGAACGCAGTGATGGTTAAGGTACATAAAGGAAGATTTTGTAGTAAAAGTTATTATTTTTGTTTGTAATTATAGGAATTTAGAGAAATATGTAAAATTAAGATTGTAGAATACAAGCAATAGTTATAATATATAATTGTAATCTACAGTGTACACAAGATTATAAAACAATAATAGTCGACGAGGAAATAATGTTTGGATAAAGCATTATTCGAAATGGTAATTAATCCTTACTGACTTTATTTAGTTCGACTAAAACTTTAGGATATCTGTTTGAATATAGAAATATGAAAAAAAAAATTCAAGTTTTGCACCTTTTTAACTTAATTTAGAAACTATTTTAAAAAAAAGCTTCTTGTCGAAATACTAACCATTCAATTTTATAAAATCTTTTATATCACTTAAAAGCGAGAAAATAAAACTGATATAGATTTAGACTCTGTAATGAACACAAGTTTGTTTTCTCTTGAATTATCGTCACTTGCTGAAATAATATTAATGACATATCAAGATAAAATGGTAAATGAATCTAAAAATATTCATAGAACTTGAATTTTTTTAACGTTTCGATATAATATTTCTAAATCCAAAAAAAACTTATGCCAAAGTTTAAGCCTAATACGCAATCCAGAGACCTAATCATCGCCTACTGTAGATAAACCCATCACACCTCCCGTCCAAATCTCGCGTATATAGCCCCGGTCGTATACGGTCCATTTTCCCAACCAACCAACCGCTCCCACTTCGTCTGACGACCTACACAACACAACAAACCTCCAACCTCACTTCCGCATCGCATACCTCTATATATATATATATTCGCACTCATCGACTCTATGTTCCCATGGGCACACTGTGGGGGTGTGGAATGAATTATGCATCGCGGTCATGTACCGCACGCTCTCTCTCTCACACACACCGCAGAGCACGAGAGATAGATTGAGAACCGTGAATTTGAAATACTCGTGTCACGGATATATACCTATACCTATACATTTATATATAGCTTTGTTCCGCGCGCGCATCACGCCTTGGATTATAATTAAAGACCATGAGAGTGTGTGACTATGACATTGACCGCGTAAGTGTTTCTTTCTTTTTTTTATTATCGATATATTAATGATAAGGCGATCGCAGCGTGAGAATATAATGGAATGAACGAACGATACTATCATATATATCTTTAGATGGATGATGAAGAGTGAATAGTGGCGCTTATTGAGCTATTAACACGATGCGAGTGCCAATCAACGTTATTGATGCACATGCGTATATTGTGTATATATAAAGCTACTGGCAATGTATTATATACAAGTCTTTGATGGATGCTACGCGCACACACGTCGATTATTTTCGAGTTTGCAGACGCGCGAATTTTATCTTGAGAGCTATATGAACAGCTCTCGTGATGGATATATATAATATTATATACCTGTGGTTAAGAAGACTGACACGTGCGTGTATATATAATGGTGCGCGATAGTGGTCGCTATATATATATAGCTGTGGTGGATTCAGTTAATGGGATGTATACGTGTGTGGGTTGGAAAGTTCGCCCTTATATATATATGCGAATGTATATGTTTAATTGCATTTTTTAATTAAGACGTTTTTGTAGAAAGAAGTGACGATGATGTATTATAATGTATACAATATACTTTCACAATCTATATAAGTCACCTGCGAAATTTCACATTCGACCAGAAAAAAAGCAGCAAGTTTGCGAAATTTATATATACCCCTGTGGTTCCGAATCGCGTTACTCATCTTATATAGCATCTTTTAACATTTCGTAACCGATGACAAAAATGCCGTATATCCTACGAAGCACCACTTTCATCGAAAAGGCTAAACTTTCTTCGAAAAAATATACGGAATTCACAGTGATGAGAAAGAAGAAGAAGAAGGAGGATGGGGAATCTTCAGTATTCGCTTAATGAGAGAAAGCGCAGAGCCACGTCGTTTCAACGCGCGAATTCGATCATGTTATCGCCTCGAGGGATATGTGAAATGTTATATGAGTGGAGCGAAGGTGGATGAGGTGCGGTTGATGTTTGTTTACGATGGTGTGTATGTGTGTGTGTTATTGGAATTTATTGTTGTAGAGCATTTTTAAGGGCATGATGTGAGAATAGTTTATAAGGTGTAGTTTTGTAATGAATGTACAGACGATGTGGAGGTTTATATCTTTGTACTGTGTCTGGTACAGGTGTTGGTGTGTATCTGACATGATGGGTGTAGATATGAGCAAATCATCGTCTGTGGCTAGTGAATCCTAACTTTATAATATAAATATGTTGCTAATTATGAACATTTCTATTATATTTTTATACAACAAATTGATATCTATACGCACTAATCTGTATACCCACATATCTACATTACACATATCAGACTATCTAACCGCACCAAGTTATTAAAATACAATTCACCACTGTGATTATAAAAATGTGAAATTTGATATTTTTTTTTCATTTTCTTCAAACGTTCCTGTATTATATAGTATATATGAAAAGATATAACCGAATCGAATATATCAACCGTTGCGCAATTAACTAATTCTTTATAGTCAAGATCACGAGTTAAGAAATCGAAATTCCTTTCCGTTTCCTGAACGAAAAAACACACGCGCGCGCGTATACACACGCAAGGTGCGCGCTGCGCTTTTAAAATTAATTATATAACTCGACTATATACTTACATATATACAGCTATATGTTTATATTCATGAGTATATAGCAATTTTTTTTCCTGCAATACGGTAAATAGTTGACCGCATAATATAATTGATAACTCGTTATAAAAGCACACATCGTTTTCCAAAAAAAAAAAATAGAAATTCTTAAACTTTTATGATTAACACCCGAAAATATGGTATCCCATTACCTATAGATGATAGCGGATTATCACGGAGGACGAGTCGTCACACATGTATACTGCGCGGCAAACAAACCGGCGCACACGTTTGAGAGTAATAAGAAGCGAGCTTTCTAATCGTTAGCCGGGCACGTGTGAGGTAACGTTACCTAACCATTACGCGTAAAGTATTTTCTATCAAGAGCCCATCAATTTTGACACGTGCGTATAGATATATATGTATAAAACGCACTTTACGTACGCGCAGTGCAGCGTATTATTCAATTACACCCATACATATATAGATAGATATGTAATCGATTATTATTTCGAATTGGTTTCCCAGGATTATGATGGTCCATGCGTATACAAGGGTTTCACGCATCATATATATTATATATAGTTATTCAATTCACGCTTACGATGTATCTAGAACGTATAATATAATAACAATAATTCACGAAATTATAACAATTATCTTTTTTTCCTCACGTCAGCACGCGTATAACAATTTAATTGATACGTTCCTTGAAGCTGCGCGTGAATTTGACATTGGCATTAATGTAAAATTAATGTATAGAGATATTTCAATAACAATCGGCGCAAGTCGAAATAAGTATATGTACGTATAGCATTGAGAAGAAAAAAAAAACTGTTTATAAAAATACGAAAACAATGGAACGCGAATTATAATGAATAATTCATGTTATATATAAGTATGCATACATAACTGGTCTGTCAATCATTCGCTTTTATAATAACATAATCCTTTGTATAACCGATCGCGAGCAAAAATGGAATTCAAAAAAACCACTATTTAACGTTTTAACGAGATCCACCCGCGCAGTTCCCAAAGACGAGGCAAGCGATGAGAAATTGCCAGCGTAAAAGAGAGCAAAAGCTATATGGCGATTCGTCACGACGTATGCAAATCGACGTGGAATTAGAGTTTCTAATTAAAAGCCGTAGATGCGTACACATATATCTATATAACGCATATATGCTAATGACGTAAATTACGGGACACAGATTATCGCGACGTGTATATATATATATATATATATATATATATATATATATATATACGTGCGATCTCATTTCGCATGCGCATCATCATCATCATCACCATCGTCCTCCTCTCGCGACACGAAGCCTAATTATTCCATTGAAAAATCGCGTCCACATGATTAATATGTATCCCCTCGTAAGGACAGACCGACAGACAGCCTCACACATATATATACGAACGCAATAAATACACGACGCGCGCACGCGGGGGCGTATAAATATACATAAACGTTATATATACGGTCTCTCTAGCAGCACAATTATAACGCAGCTTCTTCGTCTTGACTTTTTTTTCTATCTCATTAACTACTAAAAAGAAAGAAACCTAAATATGTACTCTGACATACAAAAGAGAAGAGGTAGCATATAACAACGGCCATTCACCCGAGAATATATATGTAAGGTCTAGTCGCACGACTGTAGACGCCCCCGCGAGTCGTTGAACTTGAGCTCGTTTTCTGCTTGCGAGGTGCTCCAAGAAAGAGAGAGAGAGAGAGAAGATGATGAATCCGGCTTGATAAGGACCCGTGCGCGTTCGCGCTCTGTAGGCAATTTATGCGGAACGATAGTGTAACGAAAGTAAGAGAGACAAGAGAGAGAGAGGAGAATAGGTGGATGGTAAGGGATGCAGGATGATTTGTACATGGTTGGTTGGGGATTTAGAGAGTGTGGTAGTTGAGATTGTGATATGCTGAAGGTGGAATGGTTCGAATATTGTGGATGTTTAAGTACGTGTAGTAGATTGTGTATGGCGAGTGGTGATAAGGTCGAGTTTGGGTGGGTTGAGTTGAGAATTGTTGAGCGAATTGTTTAGTATATTTTGTAGTGTTAGGTAAACGTTGGATAATTTAAACTTAGAGTTGTTGCATCTGTAAGGTTTGGACAAATACGGCCAGTAATTACTGAAATATTAGAGTGACACAGTTACTGGAGTTGGTCGTGAAATTTTGCATTTCAAAAGAATACTATATTATGTTGCTTTTTACCAAAATTACTCGTTGATTGTGAGATATTTGATGATGATTGTAATGGTTTGATGGTAGATAGGGATTTAGTTTCGGATTGTGTATATACCGAACTCGAGCAAATAAGATATCGAATTACTCAACAAGGAACGATTTTTCAAACTTTCAAAACTTATCGTGAGTACTTAATAATCGAAATAATAATATAGTATGTTATATTATGTCATTATACGACTATAAAGGTTGAAGGAATGTATATTGAGAAATACAAGATAATCAGCGAACACGTGGTCACTTTTCACTATCACAATTTTTATTTTAAAAGGGCTTTGTTATATATCTATTTTGCCCTCGATTACTAGTAACAAGATGTTTCTTTTTTTTTCAAAGATATACATAAACGGGCCGCGATACATTTATATTGACTCATAAAAACTGTAAATTGATAATTTTCCTGATTACAAAGCGTTAATTTGAATGAATTTCTGCGATACTGAATTTACGGCTCCATTGTCTGATTACAATATCCACATAAAATAGAAATAAATAGCAACTTAAAAGTGGAACAAATACAACATAAATTGTAAAACAGCTACCACGCAGCTGTATCATGAAAGAGTTCATTCTATTATTTTTTTTTACCGCTATTTAAAATCATTTACATCCGATCTCCACTATATTTCTTATAGTAAATTACAATTCGATGTGGACATTTTGAATAATAGCTATGGATTCTTAATTGTAAGGAAGATAAAGTGTCGTATAAAATACAACAATTAATTTTAATTTCAATATAAAAACTTTATTGCAAACTCGTATAAAAATCCTAGACCAAAATACTTTTCTGGCATATGGTTCAAAACCACAACCATCTATAACAAATCACATATTTTCTTCAATAGAATAAATATAAAAGTGCAAGTTTATCAAATATAATATCATAAGTACAATGTCAAATGTTTAACTTATAGTCGTCAAGTGATTAAAATATGACTACAAAAATTCTACAAATTAACGATAATCATAAGATAAAACTTAATTTTAAAATTATTATTACAATGTATCATAACAACGATTATTATCATAGATTTCGTGGTTGATTCACGACGACGGCAAGATTTCTTTTTCGATGGTCTTCATTAGCTCAGCAAGATTTTCCTGAGGCGGTAGTCCGACCATTTTCAAGCTCTCAGTCCATAGCCTCTCGGCGTCTTCCTTTTTCTCCGCCTGAGAAGCTGGCGCTGAGGGTCTGCATTCCCTATTTAACAAAAAACGTAAAATGTTAAGTTATATTCAAAATTTGTAACATTTACAACGCTACTTTTACAATAAATCCTAAAACTAATTACACGAGGTACAGCTTTTAATCATCTATAAACAATGATCGAATAAATTTACATTTAACTTTGATTTCTAGTTCTAATAGAATTTTCGTAAATAGGCAGACTTAGAAATTTTATTTTTATAATCAAGAAATAGCTTCTAACAATTGTTTATATGTAAACGGAGTTACTTCAGATATACCCACTCTGCAGAGAGCCACGTTTAAAATTAAAATCATAAATTTGAAAAAAAAACCGTGACGTTGGTATAGTAGGAATCATGTCGGTAATCGCGTCATTCTTTTAACCCTTATAACATTAAAATTACGTGTCTGCCCCAAGTACCAACTATACTCCACTTAATCATATCTCGTAAACTTATTCCAGCACTCAAAATAACAAATGTAAAACAAAACAACTCCTCCTTACTTATAATACAATCCGGTCTCCTTTCCAGCCTCCTCATCCACAGCACAGTGAATATTCGTCTGTGCTCCAAGCTCAGGTGTCTTGATAAACGGCTTCATTATGGTGAAGAAAAGTCTGGCTCCAGGGAAAATAGTCTTGTCGAGGTGTCGGCCAAGTTCCGTAGAGATAACACCTGGGTGCAGCGAGTACGTCGTGATACCCTCGATGCCCGATTCTACAACAGGCGCAGGCGACGATGATGTACTATGTTCTGGTATCAGCGGCGATGATCGTGGTATATATGCGGCTGCAAAGCGGCGGACGGCAAGGATTTTTGCAGGTACAAAGGGAGTAGATGGGTTATGAAGTTGATTGGTCGAGGTGAAAAAGGAAGATCGTATAAGCTTTAATTATAATGTAACTGTTGATTGAGGTGGCTAAAAGCTGATCGACCTGCGTGGTGGTTATAGTTGGAAAGCGTTAGAAATACAGTGCGTGCGGTGTAAGCGATGGTTGTCAGGTATACAGTAGTTATTATAGCTTATATTTTGTGAGAAGAAAAAGAGATTAGTGTTTACGAAAGGAGGGAAAATTATATTGCAGATTTCGTGTTACGTGAGATGAGGATGATCACGATTGCACATCATCAAATATTAATGCCAAAAGCTTTTAAAGAATTAGCATCAACATTTAGAATCTACTCTCTAAAGTCGAATTAGTGAAAATTGCTCCACCATTTCAATTAGTGGAAAAAACTACTAATTTATTAGTGTATATTTACTATTTCATTCAGTAGTTTTTTAAAACTACTAATCAAATTAGTAGAAAATCCAAATTAAATTAGTAATTTTAAAAAACTACTGAATGAAATAGTAAATATGCACTAATAAATTAATAGTTTTTTCCATTAATTGAAATGGTGGAACAATTTTCACTAATTCAACTTTAGAGAGTATGGAAACATAAAGATTTAAAAAAGAATTTACTTATACAAGAAAAAAGAAAATGACTGGAAATATGCGTTACTTATTTTATTAAATTTTTTAAGTTTTTTTTCTTATTTTCATATTTTGATGTGCTTTGATGATGATATAATTATCGAACGTTTCCATAAATATTGGATATTCGTGATCACCCTCCTACTTTATCTTTTTTTAGTATTCTATCGTTACCAGTTGGTAATTAATCGAAACCATAAATAAAGAATATTAAAATGGAGCATCTTCGTAACTCTATTTACCAGTTAGTAAATTATATTCATCTGTTATAATAAAAGGCAAGCTCGGTTAATTTTAACGCTGACGTTATTAAATTTAGCAATCTAACGATCTTTAATTCCTACGCGATATTACCATAAATATCTACTTCAATCTCGGATAAATCAAGTGTTATGAATTTACATAACCATCATATATATATATAATACACACAAGCTTTATATATATACGAACCGCTATGCAGTAATATTTGTCATTTGAATTTGCTCCTATACACGAATTACGTCAATTAAATACGAAACAATATTATAGAGCGCGAGCACTTTGCATAATGTATGCGCACATATCCTTAATTGTCAACTTGTCCCCGGCCTTTCTTAGCACTCGAATCGTTGAGACGAAGACGCGAAAAAAAATCCGGAAGACGTGTACTTGTCAACTTTTACACGACTGTCACGCGTAGGCGTCTGATATACTATAACGATCGCGTTTTTCACTACTCCACTTTAATACTTAATGCGTTTTATTGACTCTCCCATAAGCTTTTTTTTTTGCCTTAAGAAAATAGTAAATAACATAAGCAGAACGATGTACATAAGTATAAATCTAAATTTTTATCGCTAGCCCAGAGGTATAAAAAATATATACAAAATGTGTCACCTTTGAGTTTACGCGCGAGCTCCTTCGTAAACAAGATGTTGGCTAGTTTGCTCTGCTCGTACGCCTTCAACGCTGTGTAAGACTTGTCCAAGTTTATGTCGTCGAAATGAATCCTGCCAGCTGCAAAAGAAGAAGTAGAATAGGTTAATCTTTTTTTTCTCTCTCAGTCTCTCCTTTTCTTTTAGCTCTATTGCAGTAAGTCTCATTGTTCGAGTATATATATATATATGTTTAGTATGGCTTTTGGTAATTCGTCGGAAAGCTTGCTCAAAATTTAATTTGTGAGAATGCGCGCAGTCAGCGTATCTCCCACTTGTGTATAAACGTACGATGACGCTGCTGCATTTGTTATATACGCCCGACGCGTTTTGTACAACGGTCTATAACTCCCTTCGTATATACGTATATATTATGACGTAAGGAAGTAATCACGCACGCGAGATTATGAAACTTATGTAGGTCATAATGGTGTTTAATAGTATGTAGTATAACGGCTGCGTTAATACAAAGGGTATTTAGAGACGTGTGATCGCACTCGTGTTCGAAGGTATTGTAACATAAGTCGCGATAATTGTCTAATGAGTAACTGTGTCTTATCTTGGAGGAAAGATACTCATGTCAGTGTTGGACAACTATTGTACGTTAAGATGTGAAGTATCGATTTTTTATCGAAGATATTTTAACAGTCACAAAGTTATATTGAAATTCAATTTTGTAACAACATACACAGTGTTAAAAGGTATTTTTGCGATTTCTTATTTTTTGTATAGTTTATATAATATTTTTTTATCAATTTCTACATTGCCAAGTACTGTCAAATCCTTTGAACAGCTTAGATAGATCTACAATCGCTTGATTTTAGTATAGTCGTTGTTTGATATAAAAAATAAATCAATTAAATAATCTTATCTCAAGTATATCCAATACTCGAACACTTTTGGAATTAATTCATAAACGAACAATGATTTTAACTCCAATAACATAAATTTGTTAAAGCTTCGAGATCTTCCCATTAATGTTGAATTATTTTTAGAGAAAGAAAAGGAATCTAAGATGATAATATCGATTAAAAAAATTAGTTAAAAAAAAGTAAACAATACTGCAGTACTCGGATACCCTATGTCAAATGGGATGGAATATTCGGACATCGGTTTATCGCAGTATTCGGACATATGTTTCTAAATGAGTCCGACTACTGCTTATTATGCGAAATGAGTGGAATCTTAAGCCGGACAAAAGTTTTCCTATACGTTCTTCTGAAACATATCCTACGAATTGATTTTTTAATAATTATAAGGTATAAATTAATTCAATATTGGCTTGACTACGCGATTAATATTATAAACAAACACAAATAAATGAGTACCTTATCAAATTTCAACAAAATAATAGTGGACTTTTTACTGTTGTCCCCGCACTGGTGTCCATTTTTTCTTTGTCCAACTATTGGGTATTTTACCTTATGCTTAACTTTTTAGTAAAAAAAATTAGATATCTGACATTAACTGTGGAAAAGACTATAACAATAAAGCACCGATTACTTAAAGCTTCGGCCATTACCAGAGATACATCACGTACGAAGAGATATCGAAATGTCAATCGTTTCGAATTGTATTCTATGGGTTTTTACAGAATATGTTTTTATCGGGTTTTATAAGGTTCTATATGAAACCTACAGCATACTTTGCTATCGGCTTCTATGCGGATTTTCTGGAGCAGTGGCTCACGAAAGCTCGGCCATTACCAGATATACATCACGTACGAAGAGGTAGCGAAATGTCAGTCGTTTCCAATCGTATCCTATGGTTTTTTTACAGAATACATTTCTATCGAGTTTTATGAGGTTCTACATGAATCCTACAGCATACTTTTCTATCGGTTTCTATGCGGATTTTCTGAAGCAGTGGCTCACGAAAGCTCGGCCATTACCAGATATACATCACGTACGAAGAGGTATCGAAATGTCAGTCGTTTCCAATCGTATCCTATGGTTTTTTTACAGAATACATTTCTATCGGGTTTTATGAGGTTCTACATGAAACCTGCGGCATACTTTTCTATCGGTTTCTATGCGGATTTTCTGGCGCAGTGGCTTACAAATGCTCGGCCATTACCAGAGATACATCACGTACGAAGAGATATCGAAAAGTCAATCGTTTCGAATTGTATTCTATGGGTTTTTACAGAATATGTTTCTATCGGGTTTTATAAGGTTCTACATGAATCCTACGGCATACTTTTCTATCGGTTTCTATGCCGATTCTGGTGCAGTGGCTTACGAATGCTCGGCCATTACCAGAGATACATCACGTACGAAGAGATATCGAAATGTCAATGGTTCCGAATTGTATTCTATGGGTTTTTGCAGAATATGTTTTTATCGGGTTTTATAGAGTTCTACATGAAACCTACAGCATACTTTTCTATCGGTTTCTATGCGGATTGTCTGGAGTAGTGGCTCACGAAAGCTCGGCCATTACCAGATAAACATCACGTACAAAGAGGTATCGAAATGTCAGTCGTTTCCAATCGTATCCTATGGTTTTTTTACAGAATACATTTCTACCGGGTTTTATGAGGTTCTACATGAATCCTACGGCATACTTTTCTATCGGTTTCTATGCGGATTTTCTGGAGCAGTGGCTCACGAAAGCTCGGCCATTACCAGATATACATCACGTACGAAGAGGTATCGAAATGTCAGTCGTTTCCAATCGTATCCTATGGTTTTTTTACAGAATACATTTCTATCGGGTTTTATGAGGTTCTACATGAATCCTACGGCATACTTTTCTATCGGTTTCTATGCGGATTTTCTGGAGCAGTGGCTTACGCATGCTCGGCCATTACCAGATATACATCACGTACGAAGAGGTATCGAAATGTCAATCGTTTCGAATTGTATTCTATGGGTTTTTTACAGAAACATTTCTATCGAGTTTTATGAGGTTCTACATGAATCCTACGGCATACTTTTCTATCGGTTTCTATGCGGATTTTTTGGCGCAGTGGCTTACGAATGCTCGGCCATTACCAGAGATACATCACGTACGAAGGAGTATGGAAATGTCAATTTTTTTACAGAATATGTTTCCATCGGGATTTATGAGGTTCTACATGAAACCTACAGCATACTTTTCTATCGGTTTCTATGCGGATTTTCTGGCGCAGTGGCTTACAAATGCTCGGCCATTACCAGAGATACATCACGTACGAAGAGGTATGGAAATGTCCATTTTTTTACAGAATATGTTTCTATCGGGTTTTATGAGGTTCTAGATGAAACCTGCAGCATACTCTTCTATCGGTTTCTATCGGGTTTTATGAGGTTCTAGATGAAACCTGCAGCATACTCTTCTATCGGTTTCTATGCGGATTTTCTGGTGCAGTGGCTTACAAATGCTCGGCCATTACCAGAGATACATCACGTACGAAGAGGTATCGAAATGTCAGTCGTTTCCAATCGTATCCTATGGTTTTTTTACAGAATACATTTCTATCGGGTTTTATGAGGTTCTACATGAAACCTACAGCATACTTTTCTATCGGTTTCTATGCGGATTTTCTGGAGCAGTGGCTCACGAAAGCTCGGCCATTACCAGATATACATCACGTACGAAGAGGTATCGAAATGTCAGTCGTTTCCAATCGTATCGTATGGTTTTTTTACAGAATACATTTCTATCGGGTTTTATGAGGTTCTACATGAAACCTGCAGCATACTTTTCTATCGGTTTCTATGCGGATTTTCTGGTGCAGTGGCTCACGAAAGCTCGGCCATTACCAGAGATACATCACGTACGAAGAGATATCGAAAAGTCAATCGTTTCGAATTGTATTCTATGGGTTTTTACAGAATATGTTTCTATCGGGTTTTATGAGGTTCTACATGAAACCTGCGGCATACTTTTCTATCGGTTTCTATGCGGATTTTCTGGCGCAGTGGCTTACAAATGCTCGGCCATTACCAGAGATACATCACGTACGAAGAGATATCGAAAAGTCAATCGTTTCGAATTGTATTCTATGGGTTTTTACAGAATATGTTTCTATCGGGTTTTATAAGGTTCTACATGAATCCTACGGCATACTTTTCTATCGGTTTCTATGCGGATTTTCTGGTGCAGTGGCTCACGAAAGCTCGGCCATTACCAGAGATACATCACGTACGAAGAGATATCGAAAAGTCAATCGTTTCGAATTGTATTCTATGGGTTTTTACAGAATATGTTTCTATCGGGTTTTATAAGGTTCTACATGAATCCTACGGCATACTTTTCTATCGGTTTCCATGCGGATTTTCTGGTGCAGTGGCTTACGCGTGCTCGGCCATTACCAGGTATACATCAGGTACGAAGTGGTATCAAATTTTCAATAGTTTTTATTGTATTCTATGGGGTTTTTACTGAACTTGGCATCTCTAAGCGCGTCTGGCGCACCACTTGTTTTTGTAAACTGACAACCCATTAATCCCACCAATGAAATCATCAAAAAAATGATTTCACAACAAATCCATCATTTTTTTAAGATAGGATAGGATGAAATTAACAAAAAAGTAAAACTATAAAAGCATAACGTAAAATATTGAAAATTGAATAATTAGGTAATTCAGCATATACTCTAATATCCTCTGACTTATTTGCTTCTAATTTTTATAAGTTATTTAACGACCTATAAGCACAAAACCAAAACTATATCCTAACAATTAAATTCTTCGTTTTTTCTTTTGGAAATTTTTTCTTTCCATAGAAAAATTTGTTTCTTTCATTTACACATCGACGCATACCAATAGCATATGCAAATTGAAAACATTAAAGGAAAAGAAAGTAAATAAATTTCTTAAAAAATATCTCATTCTCCTCTATCGAAAAGTCTACACAAATTAAATTACAAAATTACACTTAAAAGCCTGTAATCGACTCGTCCAATCGATCGCATAACGATATACCGCATGAAAACCAGCATAAATATCTGTTATTACTACATAGATTCGTTGAAACTTACAAAGGTTTTTACTAATACTTACATACTGCCAACGTAATTGATTGATTATAAACTTTACTGTGAAATACTACATACACTTTCTTGAAATATTCATTGATTTGGTGTAAATTAGATTATAAAATATTGAAGAAATACAAAAACTGCAACAATTATTTATTGCAATATTTAGTTTTTGTAAGGTAAAACGTTTGATTTTTAACTAATCGATCAGTTTTTATTTGTAGCGTTTGTGGCATACTCTGCAAGACGTACTTTGACTTATTTGAGTAGAATTCTTTTTTCTTGAAAAATGGTCAACTGAAACTTATAATTTAAGTATTCCTTGGAAAAGTGTATAGGTATTTAGGTCATAGCTAATACTACACAATGCCATTAGCGAAGTAATTTAAAAAACCATATTGACTATTCATTAATGATATTCGAAAATTTTCCGAATTCGAAATTTCTTTCAATCCTTTCTTAATCGACAGGAATATAAATAATATTTTATACACTATACGTAATGAACAATTACTCTTTCCACTTTAAAATCCTATTTTACACATTTACAACAAAACTGTGTATCTCCGGTTACCCTATACTTTCATAAACCACCTTCTGACATTCTTTATCCACATATAAACCTAGCCACACAATCCCTCAACTTACAGATATGCGCCATGGACGAGACGTTGACGACACGACAACCGGGCGTCGAGGCCTTGATCTTCGGCAACAGCAGCAGTGTCAATAGAAAATGTCCAAGATGATTACTCTGCAATTGGCTCTCGTAGCCGTCCTCTGTCTTCTCCTTGGGACACATCATGACTCCGGCATTGTTGATGAGGATGTGGATCTGAGGTTCGTTCGTGGCCAGCCATTTGGCGCATTCGCGTACGCTTGCCAAACTGCTGAGGTTGAGCTTGCAGACGACGAGCTCGCCAGGTCCGCCTTGGAATTGTTCACGGTCTGGTCTGGTGAAGAAAAAAATAAGAAAGAATTAAGAGGGTCCAGTGTAATACTCGAACTTTAATGAATAATGTCTGACAAGGTTGTTGTATAAGAGGTAAGATTTAACGGTATTGTGGAAGCATTGTGAGATATTTGTCAACGTATATAAACAAGATATTATTACATGCTATACCGGACAGAAATCATCTCTGTTAATATCCAGAAACTTTATTTAGCTAATGTTATTTTTTCAAAAATTTAAAAAAAGTAGTGCTTTTATGTTAATTCTAATATTTAAGAAAATTACTTCAATATTGGAAAGATGGCGAGGCAATAATAGAACAATATTATGTACGAATTTCATAAAAGGTATCAAACCTTAGAAAAAAATGTAAAAATAACACAATATTTAATAACAATAATTCATAAATACTGTGCCATAGTATTTCATAATACTTGTATCCAACAATTTAAATTATTCTCAGTCTTCTAAAATAGCGTAAGCCAAGGGCAATGTCATAAGGTGACACGCGAGATTTCTATGAAACTTTTCTATTTTCTTTCCGGTAATAAGATAATGCAGTTCATTCACTTTTTTCATTCAAGTCTTAGTACATTCATTCAAATCTTTACTTTTCATTCATATTTTTTAATATTTCCATGTGAATGAAATGACGTTTTCAATGTCACGTTAGCATTCGACAACAATAAGTCATTCATATTTTCACGGGTTGTATTCATTACATCAATGTTGAGCTATTTTTCAAAAGTTACAGAAAACGATGATTCCAGAGAAAGATTTTCTATATTTCATTCCGAACGGAAAATGATTTAAGGATATACTTGAGTTTTCCTGCTATTCCTCACAAAATATTGTATTAGCACAGCTTACAGATCTTATTTCTTTTCACCACAAATTTGACAACAACAAAAATTCGTAACCATTGAAAAATTTTTTCTATGTAATGATAATATTCTAAAAGCTATAATTGAAACCAAGACAAGTATATGCTAGAAGAACACTGCGCAGTTTTATGGGTGTATAAATACGGCTTGAAATGTAAATAAAGTTTAAACGCAGGAATGTACATAGAGCTATAAAGGAATATTTTATTGTCTATTTTTAGAATAAAAAAATGTTACTTCATCAATAGTTATATAATAGTTTGATTTGAATGAACCGAATACTAAAGGAAATAACAAAAAAGTAATAGCTTATATAACTAATAATCCTAGTATAAACTAGCGTATATAACAAGCTACAAAATTCAATCACATGTTAGCAAAATAAAGGCTTGATTTGCCTTCTAAAGCTCTATTAAATTACTATCATTATTTTTCTAAAAAAAAAAATGTTTCTAATAAGTCCAGTTGTCACATCACAAGCACATACAAATCTAACAGACATCCCGCATTTTCTTACGCTAAATGATCACACTTCCTCTATATGAACAGTTAACACTCAAGGATCATTATAGTTTTCCTCTCCGTGACATTATTGCATGATAAAACAAATTTACATACTTTGAAGGTGGTGTTGTCTTTAGCTCCTCTACGGCTGCATTAGCTTTTTCTATGTTTCTGCATGCCAGTATGACTCTCGCACCTGTAAAAAAACAAAATCTATGTAAACATCTACTTACGGAAGTTTTGCGCACTCATAGTGTGTGCATAATAAAGATAGCCACCAACGCGTTTCTCGTATCTGACGATATGTGGGGGTATTTTATTTAACGATTTTTGCCAGAGTCTATGATTTTTTTCCCCATTGATTTCTTTTGCTTTCTAATTTTTGACATCTGCTCAGAAGCCTTACACATGTTATAAAATTAATAAGTGGCCTTTAAATGTGTACGCAGAAATGAAGGAGAATTGTTAAAATATGTCATAATCTCTGAATTATGAGTTACTATTTTCCACAAGAAAAATTGAAGATTTATTGAATTTTAATTACTATCAAGTGTTAAATTGACTAGTTAAAAAATTGTTATAACTACTATTATATAGGCAGCGCACATTGATTAATGAGCTCTGTCTGCTGCATCGTTAATTGCATTCGTCTGTTTACAAACTTATAGATTTTTCATCATCATCGACATTTATGCTAAAACTTTGCAGGAACCTTCTTTCAATAGTAAAAGAATCAATGAGCAAGAAATAGTTGTAATTTAAATAAAACAGTGCAGCTTAATTCCTATAAGCTCAAATTCCTAAATAGCATTTTCCACGTGTCTCTGAAAAAAACTGCCGAGCTCTTTGGCAGATTGTTGTTTTTCTAGCACGATCGCAATTACAATGTTCAAATAGTGTATTTTCATCTCGTCACTTTGTTACAGTTAATGTAATACTTTTTCAAATTTGTTTTCAAAATTTGTCTTTAAATTATACTGAAAAATAAATTAAAGTGTCTCCGAGTTGATAAATCCTCTTGATGCAGTATCATGAAATAAAATGATCACTTTTTTGCTCAATGTTTACCACTCGTTGAGTACCTGTGCCTTGCATGTAATGAATGTTGATGTCAACTACATTAATTTTTTTATTTGAATTACCCTGCATATTACAATATACCGGTAAAAAACGTAAGTTTATCATTTTTATGAATGTTTCCTTAAAACAATAACAGAAATTTGTTATACTAATTATGACTGTTCTAGCATACTTTCCAAGCTACTTCTGATTATCATAATAATTGGAAAAAAATAATTCACTTTATAACGAGCCTTCAATTTCCTTTTTAGTATTTTAATTTTAGCTCGATCATAATATCAAAAGTCACGGCAACCTCCGCTATATATCTATTACGTTTCCAAAAATAATTTTTTATATGGCCTACTTTATTCATCCATCATTCGTAAACCGCTCAAGGTCTTTCACCAATACATTCAACAATACACACGTCCCAGAAAGATTATAATGCATTTTTAATAGCACTTCCATTAGCGAACCATTAAAAACAAACTTTTTCCAGCGGTTCTGTACTACAAAACTACCCAACCGCAGCTGTGAGAGTTCAGATTCTTATCTATTAAAAAGAGAATATGTATAAGATTCGGGACGTGCGCCGCGACGATTACATACAACCGCACGTGTTTCTTCTTTCTTCTCGCAAAAACAATGAGACGCATGTTGTACACCGATAACATTATATTGCATGTATACATCAACCACGAATCGCGCGTACGTATAGACGTGGTAAAAATGAAACAGCCGGGACCCATGTAATCGCAAATCTCTCAGCGCCATGTGTTCTTGAAATCGGCGATATATGTGTATTATTGTCTAGCGATAATCGACATGAGATCGAAAATTACGTCGAGTCATGACAACTTGTGTAATATTCGTCTTCGTACGCTAGATAAATATACGTTGCAGTTATTATATACATTTTTTTTATCTTCACAGCGGTTCATTCGATTGCCAAGGATGATATAGTTCCGCATAGTATGCACTTTTTGCTCACTCATCGATGCGCGTGTAAACATAATTGTTAAATGCTTTTCTGAGAGCCTAAGGAGTGCACATTCCTAGAAAATTGTTATAACATCGTATAAGTGAATAACTAGATATTTTTATGGTTTTTTTTCTTTTCTCGTAAAATATAATTGTTCATTCGTTATTGCTGTCCTTGAAGATTTAAGTTTCATATATATATCGCCAAGTCTCTGTCAAATCGAGAGGTAAAAATAGATTTTATGAAACTTTCTGAAAACGTTTAATTTGATGTACCGAGTGTTGATGAATTTTTTCAGAATTTTAAACCTTTTTGTTTTTGAGGTCTGCCATGTCAAAGTTGAAAATTTTAGCATTTACTGTTTTTTTTGCCGATTTTGATTAATTTATAACTCCTCAGGGAAGCATTTTTCACGATAAATACAAAATACTTTTTTTTGTAAAACTTCTCAGTTTTTCAATAAAAATATTGTCAAAGCTGTATGTGTACACTGTCACTTACATACCTCCTTTTTTGCTGCAGCTCAGCATTTAATGCCGAATTTAAAGATAAAATAATTATTCATTTTTTGCATTTTTATTAATTTTTATCTCAAAAAGGAAGCCAAATTTCGATATAAGTTACATAGACTTTTTTTCTCGTAAGTCTTCGTAGAATTTAATTATATTTTTTTCGGACCTGTATAAGACATTTTTTTTAAATCAAAAACTAAATGAATTTTTTTAGGTTATAAAATAATCGCGGCCCATTCTGTGATTTATACAGATACTATGTACAATAAAAAAGTTTCTTCATCAATTTTTCGGTAGAGATACCTAGGATCTGTTTTTTTTCTTTCTGAATTTTAATGTTTCATTTGGAGGTACGTAAGTTACAGCGTACATATACAGCTTTGACAATATTTTTATTGAAAAACTGAGAAAATTTTACAAAAAAAAAAAAGTATTTTGTGTTTATCGTTAAAGATGCTTCCCTGAGGAGTTATAAATTAATTAAAATTGGCAAAAAATGCAGAAAATGCTAAAATTGCCAACTTTGACATGGCACAGCTCAAAAACATAAAGGCTAAAGAGTCTGAAAAAATTCATCAACACTCGGTACATCAAATTAAACGTTTTTACAAATTTTCAAAAAAATCTATTTTTGACCTCTCGATTTGATAGAGAATCACGCATATATATATACATAATATAATCAGTATATTCCCACATAAAGATACATCGTATAGATTATATCAATGAAACATTGTTGATCATAAATATAATAAACGTGTAAGATAAAAATAATAAAAAAAGGTGCAATATCGATAACGCGACGGGAAAAATAATCACGCAGATAAATTATCTTCTTATTAAATTTGTGTATACTCACGCGCATTCAATATATCAATCTGAGATTAAATTATTTTCGATAGCCGAAAATGAAAAGATTAAAACGATATTTGATCCTACCAAACAATCCATCAATCATTTTATTTAAAACAAAAAAAAAACTAAAACTGAAAAATCTCCCAACAAAAACAATTTACCCGCATAACCGCAGACGCAAAAGAAAAAACCAGACCCGATATATATTTGCGTGTCTATTTCAAAGTATGTCACGTGGCCAGCGTCTGCTCCACGCGCACGTGCCTCACATCGCTAAACTTGAAATATATAGCATATAGTAGCAGAAGCCAACAGGTTTTGCGCACGGCAATTATGCGGCGCGCGCACGCGGCTCTACAGTATACCTATACTATACTATATACTCCCATAGCACACTGTATATGTACACACTATAGATAGTACAAGCGTATACACATTTAACTGCACCGTACCGCAATTACGTGCATTTCCTTCTCGTCCTTTTGGAATTCCTTCGCGTATAATATACCCTCACTTTCGCTTACAATATACCTACACAATCCTTTGTCTTCTCGCGTACATCCCTTATACCGCATCAATATACACGAAACATTCCGCATTATCAAACGTAGGTAACATATACTGCACCGGCCCTTACCCACATACGGCTACATTTATACATGTATACTTTAACATTCCTTTCACGTTCATACACACACATACACACATATGTATATACAACAATAACAATAACCGTACCTCGTCTATAAAGATCACGAGCTGTCTCCTTGCCGATACCAGTATTAGCTCCAGTGATGACGACCGTCTTCCCAATAAGCCGCGCCTTACTCTGGCATGTCGCACTGAACGGCCACATCCTATCACCTCCCTTTGTTATCTTTCAATTCACAAAACCTTGCACCTTTATACGCAAACGTATACACACGTACACACCTCTATATATATATATAGATGTAAAAGCCGGTGGTATATATACGTCTGTCAACGACGCGTCTGCATAGCAAACTGTTATACTGTATAGGGCGACACGACGGAGAGAAAAGAGTATAATAACCGTTAGAGGTATGCGTGAGCGAGGAGGAACGAATGTGAGCGCGCGCGCGTGTATGTATATGCCGCGACTCCACTATAGACTAAGATATAACACGCAAACGCGGGATGAGTGTAGTAGCAGCAGAGACGGATGGGTAGAGAAGTTGAAGGAGGGGGAGGATAAGTATAGCGGTGTATATATATATATACTGGGCTGACGATCGTCGCGCGGGTTACACTGCGTCCGGGTAGGTGTATGCGTGTATAATACGCGGTTTGCGATAGTATGCGAGGAGTTGTTAGATTAGGGTAGTGGATAGTGAGGGTTATGGTGGTATATGGATATAGATAAGTTTAAAATATAGTAGTAGTCAATTTTTTGTTTGTTCTTTAATAAATTTTGTGTAGGACCGATTGTGTTTGAATTATGGAGCAGCATGCAAAATATTATTTTCTCGTAAAAGTAGAAGACATTGTGTGGTATATGCTTATTTCACTTGTAAAACGGTCCCCTTTTGTTTTTACTGATTGTATTGTTTGCTATGATGTGTATAATAACAAACACGAGATTATAACAAAAAAATATTCTCTACGCGCTATACAAGAAAACGTATTTATAATCGTTAAACCACAGGGAAGACTGCGGCGCGGAAGAAACTAAATTTCATTACACGCTTCGTTAGACCGTTAAAGTAGCTTTCAGCTTTTTCGGAGGAAAATCGGACCAATTAGAAAGGAACGGGCTTTTACCGTTAACTCGACGTGTTAAAAAAAAAGCGGTAAAGAAGATTTTTTTCGGCTTACATGAGGTTTTAACAAAACAATAAAAGAAATGTATAGAAGAAACGTTATCAGTGACATAATTACGGCGAAAATTATCAAGTGTGTATAAGAAACGAAATAAAATTGCATGATTTTTAATGGCTTTTTAGATAAGTAAAAAAAACTGCCTAAACACGTTTATAATATAATATACCGTTACTAATGCCACGCAAGAAAATCAGATATATACTAAAGAAACTATACACTGCAAAGGCATTTTCGGTATATAGCTTTTGGAAAGCGTATATAAATACAAAAGTCGTTGAATATACGCATATAACGTGCAGTGTACGCAAGTGTGTACCACGCTTAAGTGACCGGCAATGAAAACGAAACTGATGCGAGAAAACTGGTTTCTCCGGTCGATCTATGTAAGCATATGTATGTGAACATCTTTTTGTTCATCTCGTTGTGCTACTGATCCGCAGCTCGAACCCGTGACTGGCTTTGTGGCAATGACTTTTCTGCTCGATTTTTAGATTTTTTTCAAGGACCTTCTTCTGATTTTTCGCGTCCGAACCAAGGAATAATTTATAGAGGAATGTAAATTAATTAAAAACAACAATGATGAAACAAGGAAAATCGATAGATCATTTTTATTTACAAAACAAAAAAAATTGTTAGTTATTAATAGTTAAGAAGACGAATGAATCATTATAGGCTTCAAGGAAACAAAAAATTTGCGGAATATCATATAAACATAAATTTCCATGATATATAACGTGTATAGCTCGTTTCTTAACCACTAAAATCAACGCAAAAAATTTCAATCGTCCGGCTAACGACGTCAATTTTAAAAACACATTTTAAAAAAAGTAAAAGACTTCCATACGTCCCAGTATGAAATTTCACTCCTCCTAATAATAAATGACCCAACAAATCTCCATTTATATATAAATATATATAAAACTTCAAACTCCCTACCTAAGCGTAACCCCAAACCTCGCATATATACTAAACTCCAACTTATTTCTGCAATAAAGCCAAACTCTCCGGCGAGTCCTTGACCACCTTCGCTGTCGCTTATCGTCTCTCGGATCTCTCTACGAAACTTTGAAATTCGAATCTCGCTCATTCTCTCTCTTTCTACACTGTACAAGACGTGCCACATATATATGTATACAACTATACAGTGTTGGTCAGTGCCGAAAGCAAGTCGCAAGCAGACGCGTTAGTGCGAGAGAAATATATATACACAG
Organism: Torymus tubicola; assembly: GCA_035583055.1. Classification (NCBI taxonomy): domain Eukaryota; kingdom Metazoa; phylum Arthropoda; class Insecta; order Hymenoptera; family Torymidae; genus Torymus; species Torymus tubicola. Next base: position 35,853 of record JAWWEQ010002990.1, read on the forward strand.
TATATACAGCAGTATGTCTCTGAAGAGGCAAGGTATCCTAGAGAGATTGAAAAAATGTGCGAATACGAGGCGAGGGTTATGCGGGAGATCGTCAAGCGGTGAAGATAAATCGAGGTTACAAGCGAAGAGATTCGAAGAGATTCCAGGTCCCAAAGGGGTACCGGTCCTTGGCACATTGTACAAGTATTTGCCGGTTGTTGGTGAGTGCCTATATATATGTGTGTGTACGTGTGTATAGTATTTATATATACATGCGTATAGTGCGTGAGATGTAAATTCAACCTGTATATAAGGAGGAAAAAATCTGACGGAACTCGGTGTAAATTTCGGTAGAGGAAAAAATATCGATGGAACTCGCTGCAGTGGAAAAACCAGTCGATGCCGCTGTGGTGCGCGTGTGTCTACGTGTATATAATGTATCGTATAGATAGAAAGAATGTGCTTGTAATGAGAGAAGAAGAAGGAGAATCGCGAGCGCGATGGACGTGGTTCGAATCATGGATTGGGTTTTGTATACGTCATTATATATTGATACGGTACGGAAAATTGCGGATGCGCGCGGTTGACATTCTAACGAACTTGTATAGTGATGCGAAGTATAATATAATAATGCAGCTTGGTTCGATAAGTTTTTTTCCTGTTTGGTTGTTTAGTTTAATCTTTGTGTTTATTGTATACGCTACGATTTAGATTGATTATATGCCCTTGGTTTATCAAAATATTTATTATATGTACTTGGTGAGATTACGACGTTGAATGTCGGTGTCTGGAAAAATGCAGACGTATTATATATATATATATATATATATATATATGTAGAAGGAGATAAGAATTGTATAGTCGATACTTGTATATGGTTATAAATTTAGAATCACACTCGAGTATCCTACTTTTTGTTGGCACGAACCTTGACACCGACTTATGCGAGTAAATGCATATATGTATACATAGCTGTTTCTAATGGCGAATTCGAAAGTATAAAGACTTTGGTCTAAAAAAAAAATAATAATGCAACTTTAAAATGGAAAATATGCACCGCAACTTTTGACCTAGTTTGACATACAAGGAGAGGGTCTGACCTGCGGAAATTTAGCGAATTTTAGCCGGCATTGGAGAGTCGATTTCTGGTACCTAAAAATGAAGCCCAGTCCTGACAATTTCATCCAATGGGCCCGTTTTCTTGAGATATGGGCAATTTAATCTCAATTATCCTTTATTTCGTTAAAAAATTATGTCTCTTCTATTGAGTGTCACATCGCAAATATTTATGATACGAAAACCAGCAAAAAAAATTATAAAAGTAGACAGTAAAATATAAAATTTAAGCTCTGATTTATCGAAAAATATTGATTTTTTAGAAAGTTACATGCAATCAAAGATAAAGCGCCAAAATAGTTAAAAATACGATCCATTTAATCGGTTAAAATGAAGAGCCATTTTCTTACGCTATCTTTAATTGTTTGTAACTTCTTGAAAAATCAATATTTTTCAATGGGTCAGGGCTTAAATTTTATAGATTTTACTGTCTACTTTTATAATCTTTTTTGTTGGTTTTCGTATCATAAATATTTGCAATTTGACAATCTATAGAAGAGACGTCATTTTTTAATGAAATAGAAGATAATTGAGACTAAATTGCCCATATCTCAAGAAAAAGGGCCCATTGGATGAAATTCTCAGCACTGGGTTTCATTTTTAGGTACCAGAAATCGACTCTCCAATGCCCGTTAAAATCCGTTTCCCGCAGGTCAAACCCTCTCCTTGTTAGTATAGTAAAAACAAATAACTTTTTTAACACCGTTTAAAAAATTCATTAACAAGTGATCATTCAACTTTACACCTACACGAAACAATTTGAATTTCGTACATATACAACAAAAAAATACAAAACAATAACCCAAACTAATAACCATGATTACACAGGCGAGTACAACCTGAAGAAGCTACACCACAACGGCGCAGCCAAGTACGCAGCGTACGGACCACTTGTACGCGAGGAGATCGTTGTTGGTGAACCAATAGTCTGGGTGTTCCGTCCCGAAGATATCGCCGAGGTGTTCAAGGCTGATGTCGGTCGTCATCCCGAACGGCGCAGTCATCGTGCGCTCTTCAAGTATCGCACCGATCGACCGGATGTTTACAGGACCGGCGGACTTTTGCCCACGTAAAACTGGTCCATTTGATTCTCTGATATATACAAACTTTCTTTGGTTGTTGTAGTCGAAGTTGCACGTAACTGTTGAATATATAGGGTTTGGTTGTCGTTTTTAGAGTTGAAAGTAGTTTCGATGATTTTTTTCTGTTAATTAACATTTTTACATGTGTATATATAGTTATGACTCGCAAGGATATAAATATATAGTATGGTTTTTTATACATACGAACAAAAATTTTGTAGTAAAAATTGTAGGGCCTTTTTAATACTAAACGTGGGACAGACTCACATTTAAAATTTTATTTATTTATTAAAAATTAAACGGTCGTAAGTCGTTCATACAAAGTAATATATAATATACACAAAAGTAGATAGAGGTAGTTACGCATGCAATTAATTTTAATACTGTGAAGTAAAAAAAACGAAGAGTTGATTTAAATGGGTAAAAAGAATAATAGTAAAAATTAAAAGTATGTGGAATAAAAAAAAATTAATTAATTAAATTCATTTTTCGATACTTTTACTATAAATATTATAATTTTCCTGCAAATGTGAGTCTGTCTCTCCTGTAGTATAAAAAATTATATTTTATATTAATAGAAATAATAATTTTGACGAGAATCTGTAGTTTACAACAGTAATTTTAAACATTGCGGTTATATAACTTTTTTGCGCTTTAACAAGAAAGTACATATATATTTTCAATGATACTGCAGGAACGGAGACGATTGGTGGAGGCTACGTAAGGAATTTCAGAAGGACCTCAGTAAACCCCAGCATGTTGTCAACTACATACCAGATACAGACAGCACGATAATCGAGTTTATGCGGTTATGCGAACAGAATGAATTCGAAGACACACTACCACTGCTATCTCGACTCTTCCTAGAACGTAAATATATATTATATATAACGAAAAAATAATTATAACAAAAAACTGTCTCCCAACGAGATGCATATACAATTTCAAAGCTTTTCAGTAACATGTCTCGTCGCTTTCGACCACAAACTAAACATCTTCAGCGAACAACAGATGAAACCTGACTCAATGAGCTCGAAATTAATCGATGCGGCGTTCACGACAAACAGCGTGATACTGCCCCTGGACAATGGTCCTCAACTCTGGCGTTGGTTCAACACACCTCTGTACCGTAAACTGTGCAAAGCTCAGTCGTACATGGAAAAGTGAGCACTATATATAAGTTGATTTGTTATAGTTATTACATAATTTTGTTCTACATATACGTTAATTTTAAAACGGACTACAGGGTAGCTGTGCAGTTCGTTACGGAGAAATGCGAGAAGGTGAAAAAAGCTGTAGAACCGGGGAAAAAAGAGTCGCTATTGGAAATCTATCTGCGCAATCCTGCACTGGACCTCAAAGACGTCGTGGGAATGGCTTGTGATATGCTGCTCGCAGGAATTGACACTGTAAGTTTAATATTTTCAGTAGAATAAGATAAAGAACAATGAAGTAACCGAAGGGATGTGTTTACAGACGACGTACAGCTCGGCGTTCGCGTTATACCACCTGGCAACGAATCCAGAAGCGCAGGAAAAGCTTCATGCAGAAGCGTCGAGGTTGATAAAGCATGAGGACGATAGGATTACAGCAGAAACGCTGAGAGATGCCGTATACACGAAAGCTGTGATAAAGGAGACCTTCAGAATGAATCCCATTTCTGTGGGGGTAGGTCGAATACTACAGACTGATGTTGTACTCAACGGGTACCTCGTTCGCAAAGGCGTAAGCTTGTAGAAATTTCTCTGTATTATATAAACATTATTTATCAACCGTACACATATGTATATATTGTTATTTACATATTTTAGACAAACGTGGTGACACAAAATCAGATCTCCTGCAGGCTACCGGAATACTTCGACGAGCCGAATAGTTTTCTGCCTGAACGCTGGACAAGAGAGACTGGGAAAGGCGAGAAGTCGACGATTCATCCGTACTTGGTACTTCCTTTTGGCCATGGGCCACGGAGCTGCATTGCTCGTCGATTGGCCGAGCAAGAAATGCAGATTTTACTGCTGAGAGTAAGAATTTTCAAGCTATAAATTATATGTACGACTTGTAAAATTGCTACGTTTAATGTGTGCAATAATGTGACCTATATAGTGGTAGATTTAAAAAAAAAACTGTGACATTTCCAACTAACGTTATCGGTTTCACCCTATAAAAAACAAATTACAACAAATTACAAATTATTACAAACGTGAAACTGCTGTTTTACAAATCAGGGATAATTGTTTGTAATATTACAAAAAAAAAAACTTTACGTTTTATAAATGAACTTATTGAATGTTTTTTATTGTTCTAGATATGTCGACACTTGAAGTTCACATGGAAAGGCAGCGTGCTCGATGTAAATTCGTTTCTGATCAACAAACCGGATGGACCGATAAAATTAAAATTCTCTAGGCGTTGAATTTCTAAAGATTTAAACTGTTAATGTTTAAGATATTGTAAATTTTATCGTTATAATATGTAAATTTTTAATCTTTAAAGAACCGTAAGTTTTAAATAAAAAAGTTAATTATAGTTATTCTTAATAAGAAAAAATATTTCGTAATATATATCTCTTTATTGAAGCCTACAATGAAAGCCTTTCAAATTGTTTGAAAAAAGAAGTCTTATACCTCAGTCGTTAAATGTCAATTTCACGAATCACTAATAAGACAAATTCACACACATACACACTTTCTTTAAAAACATCACTTTGTATTTCTCAATAAACGTTACAGTGTAAATTTGCTTAACTTATATTTATATATAAATCATTAAATCCAGCTATGAGTTAAACGTTCAACGTATCTTTTTATCCTCACGTAGAAAAAAAGAAGATGGATCATCGAACCGACAGTCGCAGCTTAATTGTAAGCCATGTACTTGGGTGTAGCCGAGAACTTGGCGTAAGACTTGATGACCTTCGTGACAGCCTCGAGGAAGTCTTTCTCGGTAGCGACCTTACGTCTCGCCCGGATGGCGAACATACCTGCCTCTGTGCACACTGAGTGAATTTCAGCACCAGTGCTGTTGGGACAGAGACGAGCGAGAAGCTCAAAACGAATGTCTCGCTCGATGCTCATGGGTCGCGCGTGAATCTTGAAGATGTGGGTACGACCCTCGAGATCGGGCAGACCGAATTCGATCTTACGATCGAGACGTCCTGGTCTCATGAGGGCAGGGTCCAGAGTGTCTGGCCTGTTGGTTGCCATGAGGACTTTGATGTTTCCTCTCGGATCGAATCTATGATAAGCAAATTAACAGAATTAGTATATAATTGAAACAATTTTACCTGAGCATAATACTGAGTACACTGTATATTATTGTTATACAATTAATTGAATCAAGTTTACCTAACCATAGTTGCTATTAAGTAAATTATAATTAAACTTACCCATCAAGCTGGTTGATAAGCTCAAGCATAGTTCTTTGAACTTCATTGTCTCCACCAGCTCCGTCATCGAAACGTGCACCGCCGATAGCGTCAATTTCATCAAAGAATATAAGGCAAGCTTTCTTACTTCTGGCCATTTCAAAGAGTTCTCTCACCATCCTAGCACCCTATATATAAATAATTTAGTATTAACTCAATGAATATAATTATTTTAAATTAAGAGCAAATACTAACCTCTCCGACGTACTTCTGGACCAATTCTGAACCAATAACACGAATAAAGCAGGCATCTGTCCTATTTGCAACTGCCCTAGCACACAGTGTTTTACCAGTACCTGGCGGCCCAAACAATAACACACCCTTTGGTGGCTCAATACCTAAGTTTACGAATTTTTCAGGCTGAAAAAATAATATGATTTTAATAATTTTTTATTACAAAAAAAAGGAGTTTGAAATGCCTTAGATGTCAATGTAAATACACTGAAATTCTTACATGGAGCAGTGGAGTTTCTACGACTTCTCTCAATTTTTCAATTTGGTCTTTACAACCACCAACATCACTGTATGTGACATCAGGCTTTTCTTCCACTTGCATCATAGTGACAGTAGGATCAATTTTAGGTGGAAGGGGTATGTGAATTTGATACTTATTACGATCAACACCAACTCTCATGCCTTCTTCAATGTCAGTTGGAGCAACTGAGTCTGCTAAATCGACTACAAACTTTGCAAACTGCTTAACATTAATGATGTATTTAGGATCATCCGAGTCAGCATTAATGATTTTTGTACAGCGAGCAACTTGCAGAGGCTGCTCATTTTGAAGGGTTTGTTTATCAGCTGCAAGATCCCAAAGTGCAGGAGGAGCAAGTCCAGTATCGGATTCTTTTATTCCAGTGAGTTCATTGACCTGCTTTATAATAGTTTGAATATCTTCTTCAACAGCTTTAATACTTTTTGTGTACTGCCCTTGGCCCTGAAAAACAAAATAAAAATTTCGGTCTAGCAAACTATTTTTGATAAACAATTAATAGTTCTAATAAAATATTGAAATCTAATTAAACTTACATATGTTTTTAAAAGTGCAATATCACCTTCATCCAGAGCTAAATTAGAAATAAAAGATGTCATTAAAGTTTTGAGCAGAAGAACGTCAAATGAAAATTGATAAATCATTAAAATTCTCACGTTTGATATCTTTCTCTTCTTTTTCATCCTCGTTCTTCACTTTTCGCATATCATCTCCAAGATGGTCCGGCATTTTTGTGGTATTAGTTGAGACTATTTATCCCAAATAAACAGTAAAATAGACAAAGTAAAGCGATGGACTTTTAATAACCGCGAGGTTATGTTCTTCAAGCCCGATTACAAGCGAAAACTACGACCTGTAGCCACGAAATTTAGTGATTCGTTATAAATGAGAAAATTTAGAGCATATAGCGGCAAACATCTGAAATTACAGTTATCGATACGAATAGATGGCAGCACTATTCGGGTATAGCTTGAATTGTACAATTGAAATTGGTATAATTAGTAATTTACTGCAAATACATAAATGGATATATTTATTAGGCTTAGGGGTAGTTAGCTATTACCAGAAACGATACATAATGCATTTAAAATAACAAAAGTTTTAAATACGTAGATACGATGCAATAAAGAACATTGAAAGTATAGTATATGTGATGAGAACTTTTATTATTTTAGTACAGTATTTTAAAAGTTTATTCGATATATTTATATTTGTTGTTTATCTATTTGTCATAATAAAAATATAGGTGTATTATACAAATCATTTTCTGGTAAAGAACTTTTTAGCTTTATCCAATGAAATAAAATTATAAATTTTTTTATTTCTACGTTCCTACAATTAACAATGCATTCTATATAGATACCACTCTATATAGATACCACTCAACGTCAGCTTCACTTTTTGACACCTTATTATGTGGAAATTTAAAATTACATCTGGCGCTACAGTGTGGTATATCCCTTTTAAAGCAAATTAATATTCATTATACTTATACAAAAAAGCAAGAGACAAGAATTGATAACATTGGATAAACAAACATTACATATTTTCTTATTTTATATTTACGAAACCCTATAAGAGCTTGCCTATTAGAAATTTATTCGAAAATAAAAAATTAATAAATACTCATACTACTTATACATCATTGGTATAATATGTAACTAATAATTGATATAAAGTGGTAACTGGTAACTTTCGAGTTTTAATGGTTGGTTTTGTGGTTAGTGGCGCCAGCTGAGCTGTACGGCCATCAACTAGTTACTTATTTGATACTATATAAGTAGGAGAGATATCCTCTCTTTTGCCCTCCCCTCAGGCCTGGGGTCCCCTCGGACCTGGGGTGAAGGAAAGAGGAGCCACACTTTTCCTTCTTTTTTACTCTGTTTCAGGTAAAAGAGTAAGCTAATTCGAGCTTCTTTAAACTTCCCTGGTGCCAACATACAAAAAACTAAACTAAAAGTAGGAGAGAGAGAGAGAGAAACGCTATCACCACTATGCCGATCGCTGATCGCACTGCTCAGTGCTCATGCGCAATAGCTCTAAAATCTTATCCCGCCGCTATAATCCCGCGTATGTGACGACGGCTCAGTGTTGCGGGCTTGCGGCTGTGGCTGTTTATTTGTAACCTACGGTGTAAGTCGTTATAGACTTACAAAATTTTAATTATCAAATAAAAGTATCCAAGACTGAAATTCTAAATGTATTTAACCAAATCCTAAGAAAATAATTTTACGATAGAATGGTTACTACTAGTTTTAGGTAAGTAATTGATCTAGCCTCAATTACAAGTGTTTTCATCAGTGTTGAGAAAACCGTTAAAACAATGCTCAAAATTTTTGCAGGAAAAACTCTTCAGTACATCATGGGTTAAGATAATTAACATAGAAAGTAAATTTCGATTTAAGCAAGAATACCTCCAATATTTGGAGGTTAGAATAGCAGAAAAGCAATATAGTGTAGCATATAGTTAAGTCGATTTTAGTTAAGTTAGAAAAACTGCCAAGATGGATCAGATGCTTCCTAGTCCTGGTTTTAGTATACCAAGTATTGGTACACCACTCCATCAACCAGATGAAGATCAACAAATCTTACCAAATGCGCTTCAACAACAGCAGGATGCGCAACAAAATCAACCATTTCAAATGCAACCGAACATACATTCTATGAGCCCTATGCAGGGTAGTAGTATGATGATGCAAACTCCGCAAAAAACAATGCACACATATGCAATGAACCAACCTTTTGCCACTCCACAAAGTATGATGCAGCCACAAACTCCAGTAAGTATATTATTTATATGATTAATTCCTTTAATATTGTGTTACTTTTTTCAACTGTTTAACGTGAGAATATTGTTTATTCTATTTGGGTATTTAACAACAGTCTTCAAAATATTTCTTTTACACATTTAAGAGAATTTAGTAGTATTATTTTTTTTTTATTGAAAATTTTAACACTATTACTATGTATTATAATTACAGCAAAATATTCTGTCTCCTCTTGTTCAACCATCCAGTCAAATCGCTCCATTGTCAATGGGTCCATCTACTCCAGGTCCCATGACACCTATGACTCCAGCATCAGCCGATCCTGGAATTCTTCCACAATTACAGTAAGTATCTAATATTTCAAATTTAATGTATTTATAACAAATTTTGTTAGTAAAGCAAATTATTATTATAACAAATTTTATAAATTTAATTCTTTTATTTCAGAAATATTGTTTCAACTGTAAATTTAAACTGTAAATTAGATTTAAAAAAGATAGCATTGCATGCAAGAAATGCTGAATATAATCCTAAACGTTTTGCTGCTGTGATTATGAGAATACGAGAACCTCGAACGACAGCTCTTATCTTCAGCAGCGGGAAAATGGTCTGTACGGGAGCCAAAAGTGAAGAAGATTCTCGACTTGCAGCGCGCAAATATGCACGAATTATTCAGAAATTGGGATTTCCAGTATGTGAAATCATCTAAATACATATCTATAAATATATATATATATTTATATGTATTTAATTATTGTGAGTGTTAAATGAGAAAATTGCAAAAGAATTATTTTTTTAGGCTAAATTTCTTGACTTTAAAATTCAAAACATGGTGGGAAGTTGTGACGTAAAATTTCCTATCAGATTGGAAGGTCTTGTTCTTACGCATGGTCAGTTCTCATCGTATGAACCTGAATTATTTCCTGGCCTTATTTACCGAATGGTTAAGCCGCGTATTGTGCTACTCATTTTTGTTTCTGGGAAAGTTGTATTAACAGGTAAAGTCTCATGTCATAATATTATAGCACAAGTATATAATTCAATGACATATTCATTTTTTCATTTTAGGAGCTAAAGTGCGTCAAGAAATTTATGAAGCATTTGATAATATTTATCCTATTCTGAAGAGTTTCAAAAAGCAGTGATATCTACCTTTTAAAATTGATATCTTAGATAAATTTTTAAACGGATTGTACTTCCTTAACGTACATCAAACCAAACATTGCAGAATATTTATATTTTTGGATGTTACCTAGCTTTCTATAAAGAATTAAGATACATTTTTATACGACAATGATCTTCCTATGGAAATCTAATTTCTAATTCTTTAAAAAAGTAAAAGGTGGATGTAGTGCGCTAGTCTTTTAAGCAATTTGTAAAATAGTAAATTTATGCAGCTACAGTCTGCGATGTTAAATGAAGTTACTTAAGATCTGGAAAATATTCTGTTTTCTGGCCAAGTATGATTATTATACAATAATCAACAATAACTCACCACTTATTAAGATTATTTTATTTTTCAATCACGTGATATTCATATATTTACGAAATGAATTTAATGTAATTTTTTAAATTGTATTTAAGTTACAGTACAAAATTATATTTACATTGGACAACAAAGCTTCACTGGAGAAGTTTTTCTCTTAGACCACATAAACAGCAAAAAGAAATGTAATCAATATTGGTGCATTTGCTTGACAAATTGTAAATTTAGTTTTTTATAGCATACGGCCTTTGTAATATATTTCTTTACTGTTGAATGTTTCTTTATTAGATAAATTTTTGTTATTTAACTATATACCTATAATAAGTCATCACACTGATAAAAACAATTTTATTTGTTACTCGAAATCTTCTTCTTTCTAGAAAAAAAAGTGAATAATTTTGATTTAAATAAAGAAATACTTTTATACAAAATATCCACATATGTTTACTTACTATTTCAATAGACTCGACTCCTTCTATTTCAATATGCTTAATTACTTTAAGTAAAGTATGCCTAATATGTTTTCGAAGAGCAGCTTTCGTCTCCTCGTCAGTATCTGAAGGAAGCTTTTCCAAAAGATACTTCAATCCAGTACCAACATTACCAGTCGTTTTGAGTTTGCTCACTAAACCATGCATTATATGTCCAGCTTCATCTTGAATGCCTAAATTCAAAAATAAATCATCCAATCTATCGCGTACCTCCTGCTTTATTTCTTGCGCCAATGCCGCTTCCCGTAATTCCGTACTATAACTGAAAAAAAAGCAATAAAATCAATTGACATTCGAATTTCGCACTCACAATTATAACTAAAAAATAAATTTACCGATAAATCATATCGCTAAGACTGTCAATGCTTTCTTTGCCCAAATCTTGTACATACTCATGTTCTTCAGGCGTCACGTTTATTATGTCACTAAGATTCTTTTCTATCTCCTCTTGACCATACCCAGCTCGCTGTAAATTTTCAGTTACCTCTTGTAACATTTTTGCTATAGTCGCCCTCGTATTTGTTTCATCGACTGTCGTAACTTGCGACAACAAATGACGTATCTGAAAATACAAATTTTATCCATACAACAAATATATATAGATTGAATATATCCCATAATAAAATTGAACACGAACAGCAATAATTTTCTTATAGTAATCGGCATCGTCTATCAGAAACTCTTTCCCCTCGTTACTAATAGACACGTCGTCCTTTGAATAGTTATCCAGCATTTGATATTTCAATATATTTTTCTCTTTCTCTCCAAATAAGGTCATCGTAGCTCTTTGCCCTGCTTTATCAGCTTTCGACTTCAATTGATCAAGTGGCACTAAGTTCCTCGACCTGTTGCACAAAGCTCGTATATCGTTAGATACGAATTCCTTCTGCTTCTCCTGATTCTTCAACATGACCTTTAGTCTGTGCAAGTCCGACTCATATTGCGTCTCCAATTGATTCATTTCTTCCTGCGATAAAATTGTGATAATTTTGTACATAGCACTTTTACAAAAATAAGCGTGTTATTTAAATTTCTATTTCTTTTACTTCTTTGTTTTCAATATACGTTCACGAATTTTGATTTGAATTTCCGACTACCCTAACCGGAATGAATAGAGTTGCGCTTTGTTAAAAGCTACACTTGTAATCAAGGATGACTTTACCTCATTACATCAACACCAACAATTACTTACTTCAGATATTATTTTCGTGTTTAGCGTTTTCCGAAGCCTCAGCAACTCTTCCTCCAAAACAGTCAAGAAACTCAATTTCTCCGTGTTCTCGTCAATCAAGCTCTTCAAAATCTGAAGTTGCTGCTTATACTCGCTCTTAACGACTAAAAATAAATCAATCAGTTATGGTATAAACTTCGAAGCTCGCGAAAAATTTCTTACTTTTGATTTTTTCATCGTAAAACTTTATCAAAGAGCCGGTATTCGCTTTAATATCGTAAATCAATCTTCGCAAAACTGCCTCGTACAAGGTAACCAGCGACACTTGTTGGCCGAACTTCTGCTGCATTTCCTTTCTGATCTCCTGCTTCAAGCTTTCAAGTTCCTTCTTCATAGCCTCGCAGTCGGCTTTCATTTTATGCAGATGAATTTTGTCGTTCCTGCGAATTCAATTCCGTATCATATACCAGTAATTATCTATCGAATCAACAAAAAATTAAAGTATACTTGTGTTTTGCCACTTGATCGGCAGTCTCCTGTTGCAGCTCACCCACCCGTGCGTACAGTTGTGACAATTTGTTCTTATCGAAAACGATGCAACTCTGAATCTCGGCCTTTTCATCCTCTTTGAAACATTGCAGCTGATGCATCTTCAGTACTACCGTGATGTCGATGTCGTTCAACTGCCTTTGTTTTTCTCGCTAAATAAAAAAAACAGCAGTTTCATACTTTTAAGTTTGTTTATTTTTATTATTTAAAATTTAAATATAAAATATACCTGACCATGTACATATATACGCGTGTGTGAATTCACTGAAAAAGTTAAACTGTATAATATATGAATGAAGTTTTTGACACAAAAGAAAATTTTTTTTCCTTTCGTCGGGCCGAAAGTACCACATTCCCGCCCGGCTCCGAAACGGGTATATGGCATTTTCGGCCGCGGTGGGAGGAAAAATAGTATATGCGTAATACACTATTAATGAATATAAATATTTTCGAAAACAAGCATATTAAATCCTTTTTATTTATTTTATATCTACTTGAAAATTTTTAAAGAAAAAAATACTAAATGTTAAAAAGAAGTAATAATATCTATAAGAAAAAATGATAAAATCCAATAAAAGAGTGTAATAAAAAGCAATAGAAGTGTGAAAAATAGTAAAATGACATAGATAGAGAAAATATGGAAATTCAAATAATATTTGGCTTTTATAATTTTTTATCACTGTTTATATATCGTTACATTAACCCTTTCATTGCTGCTTTTCTCGTATTTAATTTGTTATAAAAGATTACGAAAATCTATCAGAACTTTTTTTTAAAAAATCAGTAAAAGAATTAAGAAATGCAGACTAATTATATTAGTAATTTTTAAAGTCCAATCGACGATGAATAAAACATATATTAAATTTGACCCCAAGATTGATAAATATAACATTAATTATTACTTTATATCATTATCTTGTTTGCATTTCTATAAACTATTGAACTTCATCATGTTTTATCATTTTGTAATACTTCTTTTTAATATTTTTATCATTAAACATTTTCCTATAAAGTTTAACGTCTAATAAACACATAACGATTTTTTTTTAATAATATTCGTTTACATTTAATTCGTGATTTTCTCGTTTTTTACTTGAACACACTCAAAATAAGCAAGATTCTCAAAGATCAACACATTAGAGATACACAGACTTACCAAAAACGCCTCCAACTTCGTCTTATCACTCGTCAGCTCCCCCTCAATGACTCTCAGCCCTTTCCTCAACGTATCAAGCTCCTTCTGCAGCAACTCGATCGCCCGCTGCTCATCTCTGATCTTCAGCTCGCCTTCGTATCTCCTCTCACGTACAGCAAACGCCTGATCATAAAGCTCGCGCTCACAACCTTCCGGGCAGATAGATTCGTCCATGTGCATCAGTGCTACGTCACGGCTATCCTCGCTTGCGCCGCCGTCCGCATCGTCGTCGTCGTCTGAACTGCTCTCCGAGGATGATGATTCGGATGATGAGGAGGCTGAAGAGGTTTTTTTTATATTGGAAAGTATTATGAGAAGCGGTAGTATAATTATAGTAGAATATATACCGTCGTCGCGTTTCGGAGGTTTATACTTCTTCTTGCAGATCCTCTTGAGGAAGATGTAGTACTTGTCTTCAGCTACGGAGTTTAGGTATCGCATCGTACTATCTCGTATCCGCTCCTGCAGCTTTGCGATGAATCCAGTTTTCTCCTCGATTCTCGACGTCACTTTGTTTATCTGCGATTGTACACGTTGTTTACGTTGAAAAACCCTTTTTTTATCTGATCCTAACGCTATATGTACACTTACTTTATTAGTGACGTTCGTCTTGGTTTTCAACGTATCGTCGACTTTTTGTGAAAGCTCATTTTCCATGCTCTCGAAGCGCTTTAATACGATCAGCTCCTGGTGCATCGTTAATAGAAACAAATCCATGTAAACGCTCTCGTGGATGATGTTAAGCCGTTCTCTTTCGAGTACGTCGAGTTCTTCGTCAAAGGCCTCGTAACTTCGTTGGACGTAACTTAGGATCTGGTCCTGCTCGTGGTTCTTGCGCGCGGCGCGCACTCGTTTCATTTCGTGTTCTGAGATGTAGAGTTAATAATTATGGTACATTTATAGTTTGATAGCAATTTGGAAGATATTATATTCTCTTTAAAAAAATGTTTTAATGGTTTAGAGAATCATTTGTTTATTTATTTTAAGATGAAAATAGGTCGAAAAATCATATGAAAATACAAAAATAGCAAAAAGCATATATTTCTATCGATAAAAATTTGCATAAAAATATTTTCAACTAACAATAAATTTTCAGAGGCTGGAGTACGTTTTGGCGTTTTACCATTTTTATTAATGCTGACTAACGAACCGCACAATAACGAAATCGAATATTCAGTGTGCTTTATTAATTGTTATATATTTTTATAATCTACATAGACAATTATATATTCATATAAAGCATTTTGTCAACACATATAGAAAAATAACGAATGTAAGAATAATTACCTATATAATCTATCGACTTTGAAATGTATATAAAAATTAGTTTATATAATTTCAAAAACTAATGTCGAAAAATACTTTTAAAAAATTATTCAAAAGTCAAAAAATGGTCTTTCTAAATATTCGTACATTCGACAAAACAATCTTCTATATATAATCTGGAAACTAATACACTCTATCGAAATACAATTTCTGAACTTGAATATCATAAACAATAGATTAATCCTAACATTCGAAACCATAATCCCTTTTAATATCAAAGCTCACAATGAAGCACATATATTAGAATCTATAAAATGACATATTGGAACCATATATAGATTCATTAGTCGGGCATCAGAAACCACCGCAGCGTCAAAACATCGTCTCCTCCACGCGTCTCCCTTCAAATTTTGCGACTACCACATATATAGAGAAAGAAAAAATCTTTTCTATTTACACTTTCCATTTTAACTCCCGCACTTTAGAGAGTCAGAGTGCAAACAGAAGCCACGGATCAATACACCCGCTGTACGTATGCTTTTTAAACCCTTTCGACAATCGTCCTCGCCATATGGCGCGGTTAAGGATTTGCTCAAGAGCGTAATATATAGAGTGTGCGTATAGAGGAGAGAACAGAGAAGAGACATCGACGCCATATGACGCTCGTCGTCGTCGTTTTGTATTCTTCAACCCTCCCTATATAGGGGAGGGGGGAGTGGTATACTACTCACAATATATACGCATGGGTGTGAGCGCGCGGGTGTATATTACTTACTCTATGCGGTTTACGCTCGCGGACCGCTGAATATGATAATACTTCGCGGTGATAAAATTTAAAATACATTATTCTGATTGCCGAAGTTTTTAGATAGTCTTGTGTATTAATATGCGCGTTTATAAGTACTTATATATAAGAAAGTTGAGTTTGATGTAACGTCGCAGATGCTGGTTATATTTTCGCAGTTTTAATATACATGCTAATTCTTTAAGATTGTAATGTTTGATACTTTCTTCGCAGTCTGACGATTATCTTTTAAAATTATGTATTTGAAGCCGAGATAAATGTATGTTTAAAAATGAGGAGAATATATGAGAAATCAACTGATTTGGAAAACAGTTAAATTTGGTGAAAAAAGTAAAATCAATTTTATTTATAGAAAGAATAATTTTTTATTTAAAATTAGAATCCGCGCCTGTTTTAACTGATATACCTTTGTTCTTAATCGTTATAATTATAACTAGTCATTTCCAAGTTAAATCGATGGTATCATCTGCGTGAAAAGTATAAGAGTCAACTATATTTATTTTTTCACGTATAAATTTATTCTGAATATTTTACTTAGATTTACTTTTTAATGTATTCACTTATTAACGCACCCGAGAGTCTTTTTTATCTCGACTTATGCGATATTAATTACAAAGGCCTAGAGTGAAAAAACCCCGGCTTTTGTCTGAACTCGACGACAGAAATATTATATGATTTCTTAAGAATATAACAGTATATCTATTCTTAAAAAAGTTATAAACAGACGACGAAGTGAATGAAATGAATAAGTAGCAAAAAAAATAAACGACGGTTCTAATAAATAATGGTTACTTTTTCTTTAATAAATAACGGGTTGACGCCAGTTAATAGCAGGAAGCTTGCTCCAAAATCTCGTGCGCATTTTCTTTTCGTTATGCTGACACGTCAAGATTCGGATATACAATCGAGCAACTGAACCCATAACAACTTATAACATACACATTTACACAACATAATCTCTTTTGTTTTCTTTAACAACAATTCATCTTACCTAACTTAGTATCCGTCTGTTCTGCCTCATTCAACGCTGCAAGCACGTCTTCCGGCACTGTACATTGTACCGCCTTCAACTCAGCCGAGCACCTCCTCGCCTCATTTTCACCGAGATGCGATACCCTTGCCTGTCGAAACCGCGATTCATCTAGCAAAAGTACCTCGTATTCCTCATCGAAATCCTCGACGTTCACGTGCAGAGCGCCACTGGAACGCCTGCGTTTCTTCGTCTCCTTTACCCGATCCACCGTCGATGTATACGATTCCATCTTACAATTGCATAAATATGTTTTATTGTTGCAAAAAATAGATACAAAGTTTTATATGTTAAGATTCTTATACCTCTAAATTTTTTTCCGGAAATTCGACTTCGTAATCGATCACTGGTAACTCTGGCAACTCTTTCACCCATTCGTCAGGTAGTTCAGTATGAATGTTCCTCAGCTTTCTTATGAATCCCGTAACTTCTTTTTCTAACTCCAATTTTCTCTTTCGCAAATCTCGCAGTTTGTCGTTGTAATCCTCACGACGAAAGTGAATCTATAATAATGTAAACCAATTGTATTATAGCTTACAAAATATTACACAAATTATTAGCACTTTATGCTTATCGTTATATATTATACCTTTCTCCTGCAGTTAATGATTTGCTTGTACTTGCTCAACACTGTTGGTCGTTTTTCGACATCGTCATCTAAATTCAACGCTGCTTTCAACTTATAATCGCCAATTGTATTTTTTGCGTGCTCGATTGCTTCTTCGTCTTCGGGGTTCACAGCTTTGGGATCAGGTTTTAATGATTGCAAAGTTCTCCACTGTAACCGTGACAATTTAAAGATAAGAAAAAATTATTATATTTTAGTCATTTGAATCGCATTTACACCTACTTCCTCTTCTTGTTCCTCTAGCTTAGCTTTGAGAGCACGATATTTCTTTAACATTTGATTAATTTCATCGCTTAAATGAAATTGTATAGTCCGGGGACTCAGACCCTTTAAAAAGCTTTCCAAGCCTATAACGGTCGGACCTTCCGTCGCTTCTACCTCATCAGTATCCGGTTCTTTATTTCTATATAAAGGGTAAAAGTTATAAATTTTTTGCTATTACAATTATTAAAAAAATTCTACACTGACCTTACAGATTCCATCACCGATGCACTTTTCGATTCGTCTACCTGTTCATCTTAATACGCACAAGTTGTTTAATAGATAATTACCTTATTTATATTTATTCATTCACATTAATATACGTACCCTCATCATCACAAAGATTCACAGCGTCTGGCGCTTTTTTAAGTGGTTCGGGAGCATAGTCTCCGGTTAACTTTAGCTCTCGTAAAGAATGAACCATCGTATCAGGTTTTCTAAAAATAAATTATCATTTAACACGATTTTGACGTTCGCTCAATTCACATGGTTATATCTTACAATATTCTTTTTACTGCAAATGGCAGACCAGTAATTGGCTCGATGAAATGATCCATGAGTTTTTTCAGCTTGAGTTTGCTTTTTTCCACGTTGTACGCTAGCTTTCTGTGCACGAGGTCCATTTCCGCTTTTAACTGCTCGTTTAAATCCTCGGTAATCCGTGGATCGAGTTCCAGTTCTTCTTCTGTGAGTCTTTGAGAAGCTGGTAAGCTTTGATTTCTAAAAATATAAATAAAGCAAATATTGATGAGATATAGTTGATATTGACATATAGGATTTACAATTAGCAATACCTTTTTAAAATTAAGTTATACTCTTCAGTCAAATCTTGCAGAATAGCAAGAGTTTTTTGTTTCTCCTCTTTCGCATTAGCCATAATCCGATTTTCCTCGGTCTGTACAATAACCTGTTCTAAGCTTGGATAATCCAACTCTTCGATATCTGCAACATCCATTGTCGGCTAAATAATTAAGAAGCTATTTTATAAGTTTTATAAATAACGTATCAAATTATTTCTACGCATTGAAAAACTTACCACGTTTGGAGTTGTTTCGACCTCAGGAACTTTGACTATTGGCACAGGAGAATCGTCATTGATCGTGAAAGAAAAAATATTCCCATCGTGTCCACAAGACAGCAACATTTTTTGATCGTAACTTAAACGGATACTCGGTATGTAACCGTTGAAATTATCATGCATCGGTAGGATCCAATAATCCGAAAAATCAAGCGCATCATCTGGATTCCGCTTACATACGCGAATTTCGCCGTTTTCCATCCCAAAAATTACGTATTTTTTCTCATTACTTAAACAAAATATCCTTTTAGTAAATAATTTTTGATAAACAAAAATTTTAATTTTCACAAGTATTTAACTGACGCTTACTAAAATAAGTAACTTCTAATCTCCTCGTCTTCGCAATCAACAACATAACTAGTTCTCAACAAAACAGTTTCCTTATCCACTTCTGGACAAGAATACTCGTACGCGTATCCGGCGTCGTAATCAGACATTGACAATACAATTGTATCATTTACAGTATAAACAACTATTAAAACTTTACTTGGCACTTCTGGTATGTAGATTTCAGGTAACTGAACATCTTCCTCCATATCCGTCTCTATATATTTTAAAACCTCATCAAACTCATTTTTCATAATTTACCAGAACAATTTGCTTTGATTCCTAATTAACACTTTAAGCGCTGACAATGTATAAGCATTTTCTCACTTAAATGCCAATCGGTATATTTTTTTTAAATATTGAAATTGTATATTTTTAATATGAAATACAGGCTGAAATTAAATAAAAACTAAACTAACTAATATGAAATATTTTACTATTTTTAACTTAAGTTACATAATTTCATGAAAAATAAGTACGACCCCTTGTGGGTATATACAACAAGAGCATACCGATAAAAATGTTTAGAATTATTATTACGACCCAATGTGGGTCGTACAGTACCACAGGGAAGAAATTTACGACCCATATTGACTCGTACAGCGCTTAAAGTGTTAACTTACCTAAAAACAGTTCTTCATCTACATCTATTCCAGGATTATTTTCCTTAAATATCCTTAGTTCTTCTCTCTTTTCAGCAATCTTGTCCTGCCTCCTCTGCTCGATTTCCAAACGAGCCTGCTCTCTTAGTATCGAAGACTTTACAGATTCGAACTTGAACACTATAGGTTGGCAGTGAGTTAATTTATAAGAAATAGTCGTGTATTCCTGGGGTTCCTCTGGAAGATCAACTTGCATGCAGTCTCCTTCCGAACAACCGACGAATATCGTAAAAGGCTAAAATATTTACAAATTGTCCTGAAACGTTATGTGAAAAATGAAATGAACTGCGAACGTATCTTAAAAAGTATTTACGTGATTAGGTTTCCAAGTTAGGAAAGTCACACTTGACGGTACTTCTACATATCCAATAGGAACTAAATGCGGATACGATTCAGAAATTTCAACATAAAATACGAAAATAGTCGAATCATCACTTCCAGTTACCAGTATGCTAAAATATAAAAAAACCACTTTACATTAATTACCTATCTCTATAACTCAATCCCAAAAGTTTATACCTATTTGAAGGATTTATCGTTATTCGAGTAATCTTTTTCGTATGGGGTTTGACAACCTGTGTCAACCAGGCCACCCGATCATCCTTCTTCTCTCCGCCTTCCAAATCTATGCTCACCATTCTCACCACACCACTTCGAAATCCACAAACGAGCGTTTTTCCGCTAGGTTCTACCTTGAACCACACGATCGAACCTTAACCATAATCTAAACTGAACCTAAAAATTATTATCTCTTAAAATATATACATCAAACTTACAGAACTCGACAACCAGACAACGCAAGAACCAACATCGCGAAACTGGTACGTCAGCGTCAATTTCTTCTCCTGATAATTGTATACATGTAAGCAGCCATCCTGACCGATGGTTGCCGCGTAGGGGCCCCAATCCGCTGTGTCCATGTCCACGATGGGACCCGCGTGACAGGTGAGTAGCTTCTCTGAAACCTTCGGCGTCTGCATGGTGGAAAGTTCAATCCGCCATATCCCTCCGTTACCATCCTTTGATCATTACGTATATATTTTGTAAAAGATTTTACAAATAATGATATAGGTATGACGGATTTTAGCTTATAATAGTGTATACCTGAGCATACCAGAACGTACTATCAGCATCGCTAGGATTCTGTTTAAGGATCTGCATGAGCATAGCTCGACGAGCAGACAAGCCGCTATTGCTGCCGTCCGACGGACCTGCGATGCTGAACTCGTAAATCGGCTCAACCTCTATAAAGCGGCTGTCCTCTGTTGGCTCCGCCTGGTCAATCGTCTCGTAGTACCATACGTTTATATAACCATCAGTACCTTAAAATAAACTATTCACTTTACTAATGTTTTTTTTTGTTATTGTCGTTCAGTTTTTACCAACTGATATAAGCTCTCCATTTATAAACTCGAACTGCGATATGTAACTCTCGTGGCATGGTCTGCCGTTCTTCCTACACACCTCGATCTTGATCAGGCCTTCGTTCCA
Source organism: Torymus tubicola (assembly GCA_035583055.1). Taxonomy (NCBI): domain Eukaryota; kingdom Metazoa; phylum Arthropoda; class Insecta; order Hymenoptera; family Torymidae; genus Torymus; species Torymus tubicola. The sequence continues at coordinate 57,158 of JAWWEQ010002990.1, forward strand.
TACCAAAATATTTCCCCACTCGCATCCTGAAATAATCTACCCGCGCCAAAACATTCATAAGCGTAATTTAATATTCATCATATCACATTAAATTCTTTACATTATTATTATTATACATAATATAATACCTCACCTTCTCATCCGGCATCGGATACACACCGACGATATCAGAGATCTCGGTCTTGCCAAACCTGCCAAGTTCACCTTGCAATTTTAGTCCTGTAAATGTCTTGGACATCTTCCAGCATTTAATGTGACCTGCACCGCACGTGGTCATCTGACCTTCCATCGTCGGTGAGAATACGACGTTGAATATGTCCTGGCCGTGGGACTTACACTGCAAAGCGACTTTGGAACGCTGCCAGTCCCACACGGTGATTAAGTAGTCTGGGTCACCGCCCTGTGAGACTAGTTGCAAGCCGTCTGGACTAGTTTGTTTTGTTTCAATCGTTGGAATTGAAAATTTTTAATACCAAGTAAATTGTGTATTATTACAGTAATGTGATATATTATAGTAGTACATTATATACCATTGTGACGTATTACCTGTATCGTAGGTAAGAAAATGAACGTGTCGTTCCCTCGTTTAAAACCGTAACGATTTCCATACTTGGCCACTCATAGATGATTATGGGTGGATTTACCCCATTTTCGCCGATCGCGATGTGATCGAACGTTGGATTTTTCTTAACGAAAAAAAAAATATTTTATTATTTATTATTATTGCTTGTTCGAGCAACGGAAACAATAATTGTAAATTAAAATGTTTTCGGCGTTCATATTTGGTTGCAAATATCCTTCTGGATTCTTCCTGAATTTTCACCTAAATTTTCATATGTGTTCCAAAATTACTCTAGTAGATCCTCACGTGGCTTCTAAGTAATCTTACTAGGAGAGGGTCCGACCTAGGTTCGGATCACGCATGCAGTTTTAAGTCCCAAACTTTGGGATAGGTTTTTCGATACAGACATTTTTTTAGCTTTACTTTAAATAAAGATTTGAAAAATAAACTTCAATTTTTAAAACGATAATAATCATTTAACTTTAAAAAGATTAAAAATAGTACTGAATAAAATGAACTTCCATTTATTTTTCTAAAAATTAAAAAAAAATCTATTTCTTTCAAAGTTATAAAGTTTAAAATAAAACATCAACGCAGTGCTCCAAGATGAGCTACGGTATAGCTCAATCGTCTAAAGCCTCGAGATTTTCGACGTCGGAATGTTTGTTTACCCAAACAGACTGTGGTGTTCGATTCCCGGGCTCGGCGATTGACTGGCACTTGTCCGAATTTTTTAAAAATTTGGAATTTTCGTGTGCTTATCTCACTGTAGCTCTGGTGGTTCGGAACCCACCTTAAACTGTAGATTCCCACTACTGCGTGAATTATGGAGGACGGAACCATTGCGCCGAAAATAATTCATTAGCGCAGCAGTGCAGAGCTATATATAAGAATAAGAATCACATGAGGACTTCAGATAGCCGCAAAATAAAAAAAAAATTAAAAAAATTTTTAAAAAACCAGTGGTCCAAAATATGGAAACCGTTGAATAATCAATTTTAGAGAAATTAAAAATACATTTTCACTGCTCCATTTTAGAAGGCAAATGAAAGCTCATTTTTTTAAATGATATTTAAGATTTTCCAAGTTAAATCGTTACCATTTTACGGAAAGGGTTTTCTTTTCAAGACATATTTTTAAATAATAAGTTAAGAATATCTAGACGTCATTATTTTTAGCATTAAAATCTAATATTGCAGCTTTTTTCATATTTCTATGGCCAAAAATTATCCCAAAGTTTCTAGATTTCTTCTACGCAAAATTCGCAGTAAATCCAGATATATAACAATTTACACGAATTTAATTAAACTTCATCTGAATTTTGCGCAATCTGTAGGTGGCATTTCACAATTGAAAATTCGGATAGAATCCATGCGCATATTAGCAACCTTGAAGATATATATCTGTGGCTCCGAGGCATAACGACATAAGTCCATTTTTTTTAAATCACTAAAACTTCGGATTTTGTATCTTTAAATGGGTCTTTTTCATTTACCACGATCAATAGTAGCTAAAATATTCCCCTAAAGCAACGATGTACCAAAAACGTAACGACATAAGTCCATTTTTCAGATTTTGTGCGCGGCATAACGACAGAAATCCATATCATTTTATGATTTATTGTAGTTGTGATGTATTTTATCCATTCTAATTGAATATAAACATGATTTCATATA